>JAGFMF010011668.1:6322242-6370323 GCA_019455555.1 Galemys pyrenaicus
GGGTGCACAAGGGACTGAGGTGATGGTGCACGGGTGAAATGGTGGTGGGTACCCCCTGGGGACTACAAATGATGTCAAATATAACTAATAATAATAAAAGTCTTAAAGGGAAACACTTAGCAAAAAAGCCATTGATGTAAATATAAACACCAAATCTGCTCCAATAATTTGTGGATTTTCTCTGTGGTGTGCTTAAAAGATCACTAAATGACCATTCAGCACTTCACATATGAAAATATCACCGTGTGGATTGTAACTGGTTTCTTTAGTGTGAGCCCTGTTATTTCCCACGACAATTCACAGTACTTTAGAAAGGCCTATTCCCAAGCTCATGCAGCATAAGCCTTGAAACATAGTGTTAGATCATCTGATGTGCTTCTCTTCATCCTGTTCACAATTCACCACACATTTATGGCTGGGATGCTCAAACACTACTCTCACCAAGGGAGGGCTGACAAAATAACCAGAGTTATAAGAAGATGTTACTAACTGCTCAGATAAATGAATTCACAAATGAAAATTTAAATGGGACAGGCCTAAAACTATTTAGTCTCCCAAACAGAATCTTCTCCCAATGAAGTCACCCTTACCCTTGTAAAAATTAAGAAGCAAGTAGATCTCTGGTATATGCAAATGTGAGTGCCTGCCTCAAGCCAGTTTGGTGTGGTAAAGTATTGGGCACAGTCCCCTATTCATCTCAGCCAAGACCCTGTCATTCTAGTGAGATTAAGGTTCCAATTGCTTCAGCCCCAAGACCTCTCTGGAGCAGACACGTTGCCATTCTGATGAAATTATGCCCATGTCTCTCCAAGTGAGTAAATACTTAAGTTCTCATGCCGAAACAGCTGAAGTGACTTTTCACTTGGCACACTCATTCTGGGAGTGCAAAAAATACTTGTTGAAACCATGATGTGCTAAAGTACTTTTATGATTATTACTTATTAACATGCATTGAGAACAGATATTGTACTTGTTCTACACATTATACATAAATGAAACCATCATTTCTGCAGATGGAAATAAATAATTGGATGGCTAAATTATTGATGAAGTGATATCTACATGAGATGATAATTTTGTTGGGAAGATAAATACTGAACCCATAATTACATGGTGAGGCCAACTTTACAAAGTGAAGTATGTTATGCATGTGTAAAAAGAGGTGCTGACCTTGTCTTGGGGTTCTAGTAAAGTCTTCAGAAAGAAATGACATTTGAAATGATTCTTGAAGAATGAGATGAAAATGATTAGCAAAAGTTAGAGGAAAGAATGGTTCACACAAACCCAAAAAGCCCCAGAGGGGAAAGGGCATGAAAGTTTAGTCTAGAAATTTCAATAAATAGTAGCAGTATAAAAGGAGGTATGGCTGTGGAAAGATGGAGGTGTGGGGGTACTGAACATGCACAAGTAAACCAGAACAGGATCCATTAAGCCACAGTATAGATTTTCTACTTGAAGAGCAGTGAGATTCTACAGAATTGTTTGATGACAGAAATGGCATGGTTAGAGATGTGTTTCGGAAAAAATCACTTAGGCTACAGTAAGGAGTGTTTGAATGTTGGACATGAGTGACTGGAGGTGTTTAGGGGTTAGTATTTATGTGTGGGGGGGCTGGTTAAGATACAGACATAGACATAGTTGGCAATCTAGACAGGGGTGTTTGAAATGAAGATAGGTGGAAATAACAAAGTAGAAAGTAGAGAGTAGAAAAATAGAAAAAATACATAAAGAAGGTATAATACAGTATATTTAGAAATGGATAGAATGTTGGGGTAAAAAGGTATCTGAGGCATGACTCTCAGGTTTCTGGACTAGTTAGTTGGAATTACGGGAACTAAAATAAAGAACAATCAAAATATTTGGTACATATAAATTATCTATTTTGGACACTGCTTTGTGCTATTTTCAGCCTATCCATAATCAATGTTGTGGCTGGACTGGTTGTGGTTCTTATAAGGACTGCAGGATGGTCTTCAGCAATAATCATCAGGAAACTATTTAAAAAGTAGAAATTTGTTACTTAAAAGACATGGAAGTTACAGAGCATGTTACATAGTGATATCATGGGTAGAAAGAGAGACTGGGTCTTTAGTCCTGCGTTTATTGGGGTAATGGGTGAGAGGCTAGGTTTTTGCAAGTTTATTCTTTATTGGTGAGTCAAAAACATAAGCACTGTAATTTAAAATTCACCTAGCAGGGCCTCCCTGGTGGCGCAGTGGGTTAAGCAACGCACTATGAAGCAAACCTCAGCCACTGCAGCACAAGTTCGATCCCTGCTGCCGGCCAGGGAGGGGACCCACATGGCACGGCAGACCTCTCCTGCTGTGCCAGCTGCTCCCCTCAGCAGTGTGCTCTCGTTGATCTGCCTGTTCTGCTCCCAGCTCTTTCTGTGGTGAATCCTCTCACCCCCCAACACCTCTGGCCTGTACCCCAGTTCTTGTATGCATAAATAAATAAATCTTTAAAAAAAAATAAAATTCACAAAGCAAAAGAAAGAAAAAAGAACACACACACACACACACACACACACTTACCCATAAGTTGGTCCCTATATTAACCAAGGTCTGTAAAGCAAGAGCCTCCATGGTAGGAAGTAGCCTGATTCCTAGCTAGTCCTGGGGCTGGCACTGAGTTTATTTGAGCTAGGTCTCTTTGAAGTTGATGTCTGGGCCTCAAAACTTAACCAGATACTTGCATTAGGAAAAGAAAAGCCAGCTTCAGGTTTACACTACATCATGTTACATGTTAAATTTTTTCTTATAGGTGCATGTGTATTAATATATTAAACTTTAATTTAAAATACTTTGATTTTATTAATGATTAAACTAAGAATCCTTTCATAAGTACAAATATTGCTTCTGTTCCTTTTTCATAACTTCTTTGTTGAACTTGATGGGTTAAAATTATTTTAACAAAATATTCTGTTTTATCTTTTTTATAAAGTAAAGCATATTACTTTGTATATATCTTTGTATTTTTATGAATTATCATAAATGACTGAGAAATAATAATATCTTAGGTTAAATAGCAAGTGAATATTTTTTGAAAGTATCCAGTTGTTACTAATATTATTTTTTTTTAAAGATTTATTTATTTATGCATACAAGAGCTGGGGTACAGGCCAGAGTCCAGGGAGGTAGGAGATTTACCAGAAACAGAGTGGGGAGCAGAACAGGCAGAGTGACCAAAACACACTGCTCAAGGGAGCAGCGGGCGAGGCAGGAGAGGTCTGCTGCGCCATGTGGGTCCCCTCCCTGACCAACAGCATGGATGGAACTCATGCTGTAGTGGCTGTGGTTTGCTTCATAGTGCGTTGCTTAACCCACTGTGCCACCAGGGAGGCCCTGTTATTAATATTATAAGTATACTCTGATTCTCTTCAAATTATATAAAAATTTTACCAATACTATAAGCATGTGAAATAAATTCTGTTTTCTCAATAGATGTTCTTATGATCAGAATTATTGATCCAGATGAAGTGATTAATTCACAAATATAGTAAAATGTTTATTTATGTCTCAGATAAAAAAACATAGCTGAATGTATCTCTATGAGTGAGCACAAGTGGAAGCAGTGAACTACTTAGCTAATCCACAGAACCATAGAACAGAAGTATAGGTAGTATTTTAAGGCACAATGTTTTGGGATAATTTGCTAGAAAGGTACAGTTAACTGATATGGTATTATGTTTTTCATCACCTACTTTCTAAAATTGTTCATTAGAATCATTCCTTGTGTCTCTGGATAATTTTCTTCTCCCTCCACCTAGTCTCTTTTGCAATTTCATAATTCTCTTCCTACAGAAAAGTTTATAAGGGGATATAAAATCAGTATATAAAATCAATTATATTTTTACAAAACAGCAGCAAATAACAAGAAAATCCTTTAAATACTTTTCATTTAAAACAACCTAAATCTCATAAAATTCTTAGAAATAAGTTTACTACAAGAGATTTAAAGTTTTTACATTGAACATTAGGAAATGCTTGAAGGAAATTAAAGGTTTGAGTAAGTGGAGTAATACCCATGTTCACAAACTGAAATCTCATATCGTTAAAATGTGAATTGCGTCCAAATTGGATTGTTCTACAGATTCAGTGAGGCCCCAATCAGGATACTAACAGGGGTTGGATAAAAATTAACAGGAGACATGGTCGCCTCATTATAAATGATGCAGAAAGATTAATAAAAGCCTGAAAAAACAAAAAAAAAATTAACAGGCTGTTTCTAAAATGTATATGGGAATGCAATGCGGCTACAAGAGATAGGATACATTTGGAAAAAAAAAAAAAACACAAACATGGAGGACTCTCACTAACCAATATCAAGATGTACTATAAAGCTGCCATAATCAGGACAGTAGTGGTATAAGAACAGGCAAACAGATAAGTGGAAAAGGATACAAAGTACAGAAGTAGATTCCCCACCACACACAAGGCAAATTGACTTTGACAAAGGTGCCAATGGGCATCGCCTTTTCTTTTTTTTTTTTTAAAGATTTATTTATTTATGCATACAAGCACTGGGGTACAGGCCAGAGGTATGGGGTGGTGAGAGAATCCACCAGACAGAGCAGGATGCAGAACAGGCAGATTTGACAGAAACACACTGCTGAGGGGAGCAGCGGGCGAGGTCTGCTACGCCATGTGGGTCACCTCCCTGGCCGGCAGCAGGGATCAAACTCGTGCTGCAGTGGCTGAGGTTTGCTTCATAGTGCGTTGCTTAACCTACTGCGCCACCAGGGCGGGCCCAAGGGCATCGCCTTTTCAACAACATGTGCTGGATCTACTGGCTACTGTGACAAAAATAAACCTCAACTCCTATACTATACTATAGCCAGGAGTATTTTTAAGTGAGCCATAGACTTAAATATAAAGTTAAATTATAAAGTTTCTAGAAGAAAACATGGAACAAAATCTTTGTGATCTGGTGTGAGAAAAACATCTCCTAGACAAAACAATCAATAAACTGGACTTTATCCAGATTCTTACCTATGACTTCACGATGTGGTCCTGGGAATGCTGTCTGAAGTCTAGGTTTTGTAAATAACAAACTTCTAGCTTTCTTGGTTGTTACTGCTGGAGGTCATCTTGTAATCTTCTGTTCTTCAAAAGACATTTTAAATAGTAAATGTAAACTGGCAGACACTGGCAGAAAGTATTATTAATACAAGGGTCTCACATAAATGTTGCTTTCAGAAGTATAAAAACCTCTAATACCTCAATTATAAAAAAATAAAAATTGGCCATAAGATCTCAATATCTATCTCACAAATGTGTAATGTATGAAGAATAACATATGACATGTTCAAAATCATTAGTCTTTAAGGAACTTCAAATTGAAATGAGATAAGTCACATGAATAGTTAGAATGGAAAAAAAATGACATAGCAGTGATTGGCAAGGGTATGGGGCAATGCAAACTCTACAAGGGGCTGTTGTAAATGTACAATAATACAACTACTTGTAAAAAAAATTGACAGTTTCTTACAAAATTAAAATTAAACATGTAGTTATTATAAAGATACAGCAATCTGCCAAAAACTATTTACAAAAAGATTTGAAAACAAACTATACAGTAATTTGTAGATGAATACTTACAGTAGCTTTATTCATACTAACCCCAATCTATAAAACAAACAAGTGAACAAACAGCATGAACTATTACTGATCAAGAAAGACAAATGAGGGTCTCCCTGGTGGTGCAGTGGGTTAAGCAACGCACTATGAAGCAAACAATAGCCACTGCAGCACAAGTTCGATCCCTGCCGCTGGCCAGGGGTGTGACCCACATGGCACAGCAGACCTCTCCAGCTGCGCCCACTGCTCCCCTCAGCAGTGTACTTCGTCAGTCTGCCTGTTCTGCTCCCCAGTCTGTCTCTGGTGAATCCTCTCACCCCTCCCCACACCTCTGGCCTGTACCCCAGTTCTTGCATGTATTGAGCAAATACACGGATGAGTCTTATAGAAGTGCTGAGCAAAATGACACAAGAGTTATATGCTGCATCATTTCCATTTACATGAAATTACAGAGAAGATAAAACTAATGTTGTTGAAAAAAAAATTAGAGCTGTGGTTTCTAGGGACAGGGATAGAACAAGCTTACGGGAACTTCAAGGAATTATGGAAATATTCTTTATCTTGTTTGTGGTGCTGATCACAAAGGCATTTACATCTGTTAACATTCATCAAATTGCACTCTTGAAAGATATACATATTATTTTCTTTAATTTATTTATAAAAAATGTTCAGTTACTTGGCAAACATTCTTCCAGCTTCAAAGTAACAAAATAGGCACTTTTAAAAGTAAAATACTGGGGCCTCCTTAGTGGTGCAGTGGGTTGAGTGCTGCACTGGTGAAGCATCCATGGCATAGCAGCGTGAGTTGGATTCTCAGTCAGGAAGGGGACCCATGGGGTGCAGCAGACCTCTCATGCCTTGCCTGCTGCTCCCCTCAGCAGTATATTTCAGTCCCCAGTCAGGGAGGGGACCCACGTGATGTAGCGGACCTCTCCTGCCTCGCCCGTTGCTCCCCTCAGCAGTGTGTTTCAGTCAGTTTTCCTGCTCTGCTCCCCACTCTGTCTCTAGTGAATCCTCTCACCTCCCATGACTCTGGCCTGTACCCCATCTCTTGTATACAGAGATAAATAAATCTTTTTAAAAAATATGAAAGTACTTATAGAAAACACCCTTCTGCATGATCCTCTATACACAAATATTCTTTGTTGAATTTTAAAATGAATGTCCAGGTACCAAGCAGCAACAGCAATTACCATCTACTTGATGCCTCCCATAGGTAGATTCTCTGCCATCTTCACAAAAACTCTGCAACATAGGTCTTATTTATCTTTATTTTTGGTTAAGAACACTGAGTCTCAGAATAGTTAAGAAATGTGCCAAGAACTTTCTGTTAGTTAATAGTAGAGGTAATAACTATCCAACAACTGTCTCTCCCCATCACTCTTGTTCTTTTTATTACTTGTTACCTTTCAGTTAACTCGTGGATCACAATTAATCCAAAGTCATTTACCCATAGGCACTAGGTAAACAATCATTGCTAGCCTGCTCTTTAAATTGACTGGCCATGATCTTTTAGTCACACAATCTTTAATGAGGCACTCAGCTTAATTTTCCAATAATTAAAACAAAGAAAAAAGTGAAATGCATACCCTCTTTCTACTTCACATGGCAAGTTTACCACATTATTTACAAGGATAGACGTGGGTTCAAGATCTAGCTCTGCCAAGTTTTAGCTAAGCATATTGCTTAATCTATGTAAGCTTCAGTTTCTTGTCCATAAAATCAAAGTATTACTAACCGAACAGGATTGTTATGGGGATAAAATGATGTAATGCATTTAAGTATTTCACATTGTACCATGAAAACTGTAAATGACAAGAAACAGAAACGCATATTATTAATGAGAAGATAAGTATTGTCCTTCAGAAAGAGAGATTGTTTATTTTTCTTCTTGTTACTTACTTCTACACGATTTCCTCCCTCTCACTGGGATCCATTTAGCAAGCTTGAAAAGGATCTATGTGTTCAACTCACTTGGGCATTGGAGATTCCTTAGCCACAGGTCATGTTGAGTTTGTAACTTATTTGAGATTTTCATTTAATATTTTAATATTAATTAAACACTAATATCTAATTCATATTTCTACTATGTCATTGCATTGCAGGTCCTTGAATTGATTATTTGCAAAAACTTACACAGATCACTGAGAATAAAGCATGAAAGATATGTCAGTGGCAGAAAAGGCTATCTTGTTCCTATAAGGAGGCCCATAATGGAGGTCAAACTACGTGACCTACAGAGACAGAATTCCTACAGACTTTATGAACTTTACATTTTCTATTTTTATCTCTGTCTTCTGGAAGAGATGACTATGATCATTGAAACTGTTGAAATTAAGAAAATAGGTAGAGTTCAAAGAAATCTTTGCTTATAAAAATGTACTAACTATAACCAAGTGGAACTATTTAAAAAGACTTGTAGCTTTATAAGATATTATATAAAAAACTTAAGATGTTATATAATCAAGAGGCAGTAGGATTGTAAAATGAGTTGTGTTCCAATAATAACAGAAGTAAAAAGATCCATGATTCTCAAAACTGACTTCAAACCTCAGAGCCTCATCAAAATCTTCCTTTCACTCTACCTCTACTCCAAACATATCTAACACCCTTAAACATTCCCAAATCTATCACTTCATAGAAGAAAGGGAAAAACTCCATATAACTGACATTTGGTTGTTAATCATTTGTCATTCTGCTGGGTCCCCAAAGGCAGCACATATACCTTGAGTTAAGTTAAAGAACAGAGATGACTGTGGTGGGTTGCAATCATCGACAAAAAATGAAAATATTTACATAAAATATAAATGTCCTTCTGACTTGCAGGCTACTATGTCTGAGGATCATACCCTAGATATTAAATAACATTTTAGGGTTCTGGCACAGTGAAGCTGAATCTAGGTAAACCTGCGGAACAGCAAATAAGCCTAGGGGGTAGAGCAGGGACCATACCTTATTCTCTCAATTAGAAACAAAATGGCACAAGTACATTGCGAAGAGTTGTGTCTCTGTCACTGGACAGTCTGTGAGGCCCCATCAAATCATTTGGGTTTAACTTGAAGGCAATTTTTCCAAGTGGATGATTCCTTATATTTGTGGTCAACATAACCAAATTACTTTGAACTCTGATTCACTGAATTTCAAATACCCATTCTCCTATCATAACTTCATCTCTTCTCATTTTTCCACTTTGTTGTAATGACTAACAATATTTACCTAATCACATATGAATATGCATTAAAGACACCAGAATGAAATGCTTTTTCATTCCCTAGGGCTTAGTTCCACTTTTCCATTCCTTGGTGGCCCAAGGGGATAGGTTACCACACAAGATATATTTAAAATTCATTATTTCTGGAATTCTTCTACCCAGTCTGTTTACAGATTTCCTTTTTTTCTCTTCAGTTCAGTCTTGACACACAGACAAGTGTGTACAAACTGTCTACTTTTTATATTTGGGTGAGTACCTGGAAGTGGTATGTGGCAGAACACAAGAATGAGGACAAGGAAACACAAGTACACTGTTAAGTTTAAGACTAATCTACTCCTTTCCTCTCTTTTACTCCAAGTAAAAGGTTTCTGGTTCTTTATTTCACTCTGTTACCTTTTCTGAATTACTTTTTAAAAAATACTCATTCACCTCTCAATCTGATCCCCTGTGTAGGAGATCATATTTCCTTCTTTTCTCAATCATTTTTTCATTACTCACCTCAGATTTCCACTTTATTTTATTCTCTGCTATGTTTTCAAACTACATGGTACCAAAGCATATATAAGCATAAGTCTTAACCAAAGAAAATGTTTGTATATGAGTTTCCCAAATTCCAGACAAAAGAATTTATAAACAACTTGGAGTCCCTTGATTGTGGCATTAGTGTCCTGCCTTTGGTCTCTCAGTGGTACATGGTTTCGACTCTTAGTATAAGTATACTTTCCATTTATATGAATTGTCCACACATACACACACAGTTTATAAATATCAGGAACACAAACTTGTGACAACTTTTACTTCTTGGTCAATATGTGATATAATGAATTTTGAGTTCTTCATAGCTATATACTATAAGCTAAAAAAAAAGAAATCAGTGCCTTTCCATTTCTTTTCCTATATTGCAGAATTGTCCACAAAAAAGAAAATCTTAAGGTGAAGGCAGAATTATCTTTGGATCTTACTTAAACAAAAAAAGGTAAAAGTATCTTGATGTACTGAAATCATTACGTTAATTTTAGCTGAAAGAACTATAGTTTCTCCAATTTCGTGAATAAGAACTTTGTCACTGAACAGAGTGCAATGCTTTTTTAGAATGTCTTCTATAGGGTTTGCAAACATTTTCATTGTCCTCAGTGTAATAGGCACACATTTGTTTTCAATTGACTGCATCATAATCTGGAGAGAATCTAGAGAAAGAAAACCATTTAAGAGTCACACTAGGATGGTGACAAAAAGTAATGGAGTCCCCCTTAAATAGTGTTTAAAGGACAATGAATACTGTACACGATTATTGTTCTAGTTAATTATTTTTACTCTAAGACATTTTTAAATCTGTTAGAGGACATTTGAAAAAACAAATGATCAACCTCTTTCAGCTAATATTTTGATAGTGAGTGAATTGGTTGACACTCACCATGACAGTACATTACTTTAGAGTATGAATGTGTACAAGAAATATCTGTAAAACAAACTGGACAGTATTGGCTTAAAGCAGCTGAGAAAGTGTGGAAGCATGAACTCAGAGACACTTTCTTCAATCATGAGGTGAGTGGGCTCCAACATTTTTGACCCACATCTTGTCCTTTGCTCAAGATGTGAATGCTACAGACAACTTGGCTAGCCAAGTGTGGATTTCATGATCCCTGTAAGATGTGGGCAAGTCTCAAGAATGCTCAATCATTCTCATCATGCAATTGGGGAAAGGGAAGTTCACAAAGGAAAATACGGTTGCCCTCACCTGAATAAGAGAACTGGATAGTAGGCAGTCAAATTAGAGATGCTCACCACGCCACCAAAATGTGCTTAACCATGGAAAGACAGAGACTAAAAGAGGTACGTAAATATTGTAATATACCTAGACAACAGCCCAATGTTGAGATCGAATAAAAGTTATTCTAGTATAGTTCTGAATCATAAATTTAAATTGGGCCATTTAGTAGCAATTTTTCTTTGAAATGCTTTCAGCACTGCCCAACCCTAAGTGACATGTGATTAACTCCTCCATTAAACCAGTCTTTCCAGTCAGCAATTGCCTACCTCCTACCCACATCCTCCTACCCTTTCTTCTCAGGTCACTCCTACTCCCATCTCTTCAAAATCTGAATCTCAAGGGTGTTTCTTTAGCAATATTTTTATTAAAAGTGAAAGATCAGGCAAACATGATGGAGTGCTCTACTGACATTTAGCACTTGAAGTCAATTTAAGTTTTTAAAATCCAAAATCAAACTTCCGAATATAATGTAGAAGAGAAAATAGAGGGTCAGATAAAAATGCTTATTTGCAGCTGCCTGTGAGCGCTCTTGGCCAGACTGCCTCCAATCCCCATTAATGAAACTTCCTGGTAGACACTGCCCAGATGAAAGATGGTTCACTTCCACTTCAAGAACAATGCAGGGGCGGCATTTTGAAAACCAGACAGACTTATTCACCTCTACTGTGTAGGCTCTGTCCTTCTAACATTTCACTTTTGGTTATTAAACTATTCACTGTAGGAAACAAATTTGTAACCCATTTCTCATATTACCTACACATAGAAAAACAAAATTTGATACTCTGGGGCTTATTTGCTGAGGGCACTTCCCATAAAAACGAGTAAGTGTACATTGGGAAATTTGTCTGGTTAACTCCTTAAGGATAAACGTTAGTCACAATCGTCCCCCCAGGGCCCCCCCTCTCCTCCTAACTTTCATCCCCAGCACCCACCCCACCTCCCCGACTTCCCGCCTCTCCAGGGCTGGTGACCTAATAGCATTTTTCTTCGTGCATATTTTGGCGTCGCCCCATGGCCTGGCTGCTTTCGCCTGTCTGAGTCTTTTGAAATTCCTGCATGTTCGCCCCAGATTAAGCCCAGTGTGTCTCAGGATGTGAGTTCCGTTTTTGTTCTTTCCCCTCTAAGCTCCCTATGCAACGTGTCTGGCGGGGAGGAGGCCAGGACCGGGAGGGGAGGGAGGGGCCGAGGCGAGGAGCTGTCCGCCTTGCACGTTTCCAATCACATTACGTGAACAAATAGCGGAGGGGCGGTTGAGCCAGAACCGCTTGTGTAACTTTGCAAATGTGCCAGAAAGTTTAAAATCTCTCCTCCTTCCTTCACTCCAGACACTGCCCGCTCGCCGGTGCCGCCGCACCGCTCCCCGTTATCTTACAGGAGTTAGGAAAGAGGAGAGAAGCGGATGCCACGTCCCGGCAGCCACCCCCACTGGAGAAGGGTCTGCAGCCCACCCTAGGCACTACTTGGCCTGGACTGATACCCGAGCTCCGCCCATCTTCCCGCTGGACGATTTCGCCCCCTCTCACGCGATTTGAGCCCCGTTTTTAGTCTCTCGGAGCTAAGTCGTGTTCGAGCGGGAACAATCGGGCAAAGGGAGCTATGCGCTTCGCCTGGACCGCACTCCTGCTCGGGCCGCTGCAGTTCTGTGCGCTCCTGCGCTGCGCCCCGCCAGCTGCGGGTCAGCAGCAGCCCCCTCGCGAGTCGCCGGCGGCTCCGGGCGCCTGGCGCCAGAAGATCCAATGGGAGAACAACGGGCAGGTGTTCAGCCTACTGAGCCTAGGCTCACAGTACCAGCCGCAGCGCCGACGGGACGCGGGTGTCGCCGCTCCAGGCGCCGCAAACGCCTCAGCCTCACAACCCCGCACGCCGATCCTGCTGCTCCGGAACAACCGCACGGCTGCGGCGCGGGGGCGGGCTGCCGCCTCCTCTGGAGCTGCAGCTGGTCGCCCCAGGCCCGCCGCCCGCCACTGGTTCCAAGCTGGTTACTCCTCGTCGGGGGCCCGCGACGGTGGCGCCCAGCGCACCGGTAACCGCACCGCGCCAGAAGAACGCCCGGCGTTAAGTAATCTGAGGCCGCCCAGCCGCGTGGACGGCATGGTGGGCGACGACCCATACAATCCCTACAAGTACTCAGACGACAATCCATATTACAACTACTACGACACATACGAAAGGCCCCGGCCTGGAAGCAGGTACCGGCCCGGATACGGCACCGGCTACTTCCAGTACGGTAAGCACCCACAAGTCGCCGGAAGCACCCGGGCACCCTTTCCCCAACTCTGTGACTCCTCCACGTGGCTGCCTGGGCGCGGCAGGCCCTAATCCGGGTAGATCCGACCCCTTCCCCTGCTCCTGCAGAGGCAGCTGCGGAATCTGGTGCAAACCGCGCGCCTGCTCCCCCGCTGCTTCCTGTCCACACTGCTTTGCAGCCCTGGGCGTCCCCTGTTCCCTGGCTACCCGCAACCCGACACCCGCAGTCGGGTTGGGCTTAGGGGATACAAGTAAGGAACAAAGAAGGATCCAGAGCCAGGGTGGGTGGCATTGGGTGTCTCACTGCTAACGCCAATTGTTTGCTGACATTTAGGTCTCCCGGACCTGGTGCCCGACCCCTACTACATTCAGGCGTCCACGTACGTGCAAAAGATGTCCATGTACAACCTGCGGTGCGCTGCAGAGGAAAACTGCTTGGCCAGGTAGGGGCTGGGATCCTCGTGGTCCCACTTTCTTGTATGTTTCAAGGGGTTGCTCTGGTGCTTTGTTTGATACAACCTAGAATTTGAAAGTAGAATGTGATCTTCTAGGAATGCCGACCTGGATGGGGAGTTAAAATTGTGAAAATTTCTGTGGGTAAAGCATTTCAAACTGTGGCACAAACTAAGGAGACAGAGCAAACCCTGAAGAGTGGGGTTCTCGTGTGGTTTTTCCAAGACTCTTATACTTCAGAGCCCAGTTTACAATAATGTTGTGTTAAACAACAGTACAATAACGTGGGAAAAATAACTAATAGAAGTTTGTTAATCTCCCCCTTAAAAGACTGGGGGCATTTGGTGGTGTGGCACACCTCATTAGCAAAGATTTTAAGTATTCTTCTTTTATTTGAAGTCACATTTAATTTATTTTGATTTTACTCCATGCTCATAAGAGCATGAGCAAGTGCTTTCTTTGTTTTTCCAACGGTTCTAAAATAAAATCAGCAATTTTGGTAATGGAGTTTTCAGAGTGTTCTGCTGGGAAGCCAGCAGAGGGAGTAAATGATGTTTTGTTAGGTCTCATACATTTTTTTTTTTTCAAATTGTAAAATAACGTCATCAACAGTATTTAAGGTTGATATATTCACACAAAATATGCGAAGGAACATAGTAATGTTTGTTATTTATTTCTTCCTCTTTGATCCTTTGTAACTGTCAAGCTAAAGGAAGAGAAGAAATACAAGCTCTTCATTTTCATTCTTGAGTCTTGCATCACTCACACTGTCACACCTCTATATTATTACAGCCCTTGTTTTGAAGATAGTGAAGTTACAAAATTACTTGTCTAATCGGAGTGTACTCTTCTATGTTATTTTCCCATTTTATATCTTAGTTTATTGTTTGAGAATAAATTTAACTTTATTTAATTATGTGTAATTCAGAGTTCTTGGATGATTTTTTTTTTTTAATTTGGGGCCTCAGTTTCTCTCATTTGTTTGGTTAAACTTGATTGTAAACACAAAGCTCATTTTTCACATGTATATTTCCAGTGCTAATTTTATCATGCTCTTTTTTTTTTTAAATTTTACCATGCTCTTAATTTTAAATGTTGGATTTTGAATTTCTAGATTTGTCACATTCATTCAATTCCACAAGTATTCTCTGAGCTCTATCTGCCAACTATTGTTATAAGAGCTGGGGATTCAGCAATAAGGGGGAAAAAAAAGGAAAATGCCCTAGATTCTCAGAACTCATAGTCTAGCTGGGGGTAGCAAGGTAGTTATCATTATATTATGGGAAACTTGCTGGTAATTTTGAAATTTGCATGTAGTTTTTGTCTTTAGGTAACAGTCTGTGATGATAATATTTCTCTTTTTCAAAACAACAGCTCAGCATACAGGGCAGATGTCAGAGATTACGATCACAGGGTCCTACTAAGATTTCCCCAAAGAGTGAAAAACCAAGGGACATCAGATTTCTTACCAAGCCGACCAAGATATTCCTGGGAATGGCACAGCTGTCACCAGTAAGTAGATGGGCTTCCTGGGTATTTCTGAGTTGTTTTTTCATTTTCAGGTGATTCTTCCTATGATGAATGTAAGTCTTATTTCGTACACAAAGGGACAAAATCTATACTTAGCATTTCTACTATTTATACTTAGAATTTTTCTAATTTGATATAATCAAAGGAGTCTGTCTTTAAGAAAATACATCATCTACTAGCTGCTGTTATCTTTTAAATTGGAGACTCTTTTTAAGTCCAGCTCATTAAAACTTGATAATACAGCAACTGGCTTCACTAGAATTTTAATCCATAGCTAAGATACTCTACAGTTAGTTGCGGTATTTAATGAGGACAATCAATACACTGTTATCAAGACTTCAGATACCATTCTCAAAGAAAGATGTATACAATATAATCCATTAGCTAGGAAGGAACACTTTATCTTTTGAAGAACCTGTATAAAACTCAGATGGTTGCCTGTTCTGAGCTAACTTTAAAGATCTCACATAAGATAATTCTATAATTTACCTTGGTGACTTGTCCAGAGGTTACTGCCAGGAAATTCTGATATACCCTTAAAGTGTTCTGCAATTCCAGGTACCACTTCTTGTTCTTTCCTTATATGATAAACAACTTAATACATTTTCCTTAATGAAATGAGAAAAACAGGAATGAGCACCTGCTTGCTAATAAAGCGGATTTTATTTTTCAATTAAAGTTGCACTAGTTAAATAATAATGGCAGATAAAACAGGCCATTATCTCTCCCTTATATTGTTATGGTGATTTTAAATACTCAAAAAACCCTCCAAGAGTCATGTGTTGATCTTTTTTGTAGGAAAAAAAAAAATAGGGCAACCAAGAGAGATAAAAAATATATGGCAAGTTTCACTTAAACACAGATATTTGTTGTGCTTTTCTATTTCATATTCAGAGAGTTTAAAAAAAAAGATGTAATAGGCAGAATACTAAAAAAAACCCACTTGTTTTCTTGGTACCAAAGGTAAAATTTTACAATTCTGAGATTTCTTTCTCTGGGAAAAGAATTTAGAAGTCACTATCTTTAAAAAGCTAAACCTCTCACTTTATTTTTTTTAAAGATTTATTTATTTATGCATACAAGAACTGGGGCACAGGCCAGAGGCACGGGAGGTGAGAGGATTCACCAGAGACAGAGTGGGGAGCAGAGCAGGCAGATCAACTGAAATACACTGCTGAGAGGAGCAGCAGGTGAGACAGGACAGGTCTGCTACACTATGTGTGTTAGCTCCCTGGCTGGGGCTTGAATTTATGCTGCAGTGGCTGTGGAAAGCTTCATAATACTGTGACTTAACTTCTTGCACCACCAGGGAGGCACCACTTTTCTTACCTTTTTTTTTAAAGATTTATTTATGCATACAAGCATTGGGGTATAGGCCAGAGGTGTGTGTGGGGGTGAGAGGATTCACCACAGAGAGTGGGAAGCAGAACAGACAGATCAACTGAAGTACACCGCTGAGGGGAACAGTGGGCACAGCAGGAGAGAGGTCTGCTGCGCCATATGGGTCCCCTCCCTGGCCAGCAGCATGGATCGAACTCGTGCTGCAGTGGCTGCATTTGCTTTGTAGTGCATTGCTTAAGCCACTGCACCACCAGGGAGGCCCACTTTTCTTACTCTTAATGTGAAAATGGTAGAAAAGTCCTCTAATATCCTTGCTGCTTTTTGCCTATGTCACTGACCACTGTCTCTTGTTTTGTGGGATATTAGACATTACCACAGCATGGATGAATTCAGCCATTATGACCTCCTTGATGCCAGTACCCAGAGGAGAGTGGCTGAGGGCCACAAAGCAAGTTTCTGTCTTGAGGATACCTCCTGTGATTATGGCTACCACAGGAGATTTGCATGTACTGCGCACACACAGGTGAGTTGCCCCCTGAAACCAGAAACCTGAAGCCTTCAGGGAAACAAAGTTTTCTACAATTTTCTTTCCGTCTGCTTGTCTTTTATAAATTTTTCCATTAGGCGGCCATTAAGTCAAATTTGAAAGTAATTGGGAATATACTTGATGATCCAAATGACTTTAAAAGTATTTCATCATCTCAGATCAATGTACATGCTTGTTATGTTCCAAAAGAAAAATCAGCAATTTAGTTTCTAAAACAATCTGTATGGTTTCCAATAACTGCGCCCATTCTTTATTCTTTAAATCAGAAGTTTGGTCTCTAAAACAATCTGAATGGTTTCCAATAACTACACTCATTCTGTATTCTTGAAATGGCTCAATAAGTAGTTGTGGAAAAGACACCTCTGTTTTCTCACCTGCAAAACCATTCCTCCTTTTTCTTACTAAGCTAAAAATAGGGTGGTGGCTGAAGTTAACCAAAAGGAGGGAAAATAATTTTCTTAAAAAGCACTTTAAAAAACTGTCTTTTTTCATCATGCAAGTAAGAGCAGATGTACACAATTCCTTTCTCCTTGCACATATATTTAAACGTACAGTATAATTGATGTCAGATGTCCTTTGGATGGATTTTTAAAAATAGTGCTGAACTAAGCACTTTGTATGTTTTATAATGGGAAAATGTGTGTCAGTTAGAAGTCATGCCAACATTTCCATAAGAAACCCTAATTTGTAAAAGGACAGTATAATTTTATCCTAGCCAAAATCTTGGCAAGGAGTAGCAAATGTACATAACTCAGGGCACAAAAGGATCAACAGCTGGCATCCAGGAAAGCAATTCCAGGGCTGTGGCAGGAAACTTTTTGGTGACCTAAATGTTACTGTTAATTCATTGTCTAAGCTTAGAATATCATAGCAATCGGAGGAGGGAAGGGTTCAATTCCACAGGCCCAAGGCAGTACTTATACCTTGGGCAAAGTAGACTACCCACAACTTACACATGTGTACAGAAATTCCCTTTTCATTAATGATATCTGAGCCCCACAGCACCAGCCTGTACAGTCCCTTTATTTAGAAAAAGCACTTTGGACAGCTCACTCTGCAGAATTCATGGTGTCAAGCTCTGCAGATATTTATAGGTCCTTGCAGTGACTCTTCATTGTCAATCACTTTCCATTTATGTCCTCTTAGCCATCATTACCAGATTTTGCATTACAGGTGATAGATGTTTTTGTATTTTTCACTGGACTGGGATTGTTGAACATGAATTTCACTTAAGGAAAGTTAGTCTCACAAATATCCAATGTTGATTTATGTTAGATGCATTATATAATGTTGTTTAAATATATCCAAATGTAAAATTAGATATAGCTTTCTTATATTTTTGTGACTCTTTAAGTTCTTAGATAACAAATTTACATATTAAGTATATACAGAACTAGAGGAGACACATTCATCTGCATTCATCTCCTTAGTCAATGTAACAGTTATATTTTGTTAAAACCAAACATCTAATTTAAATACCCTTCAGTTAAGGTATCACATTCAACTTATTTTGACAGCTTGACTTCAAATACATAAATGCCTGTTTCTTAATAGCCTTACTTAAAAACCGTTTTGTTCGCTAGTTCAACTAATGAAAGCTCATTCTTAAATTCTACCAAATGAGTAATCACAGGGTGCCAATTTCAGTGTTCTTTAAAAAACTTTTGTTCACTGTAGGTAAGATGAGCATTGCAGCATTATTAAAGCCTATCTCAAGTAGGTATCAAATCCAACTAATCCCTTATAATGCCATTAACATAGTCTGTGTGCAAGGAATAATAGCAGTAGCGACAGTAATAGCAACATCGATAAGTGCTAAACTTAGTGGATCTCTATTATTTGCCAACATCAGAATTAGATTCCCTAAAGTTTTTCATTATATGGTACAGGAATTTTTGAGTTTGAACTGCTGCTATTATGTCCGTCATTTTGTCCAGATCAAACTACAGCCAAACCAGCACAGATAGAACACACTTAGGTGATTTTGCCATCTCTTTGTAACCAAGGTGATCTTAACTCTAAAGCAATTTTGGGTGCTGAAATTAAATGGCAGCCATGAATTAACTGATTCTAGCATGTGGTTTTGAATTGAATTAATTCAATTAGAATGAAAATAAATAACAGTAAATAAAGACTTCTCATGAAGAACTAATGGAATCAAGAATACACCTATGGATTCCAACGTGACAAATTTCTTCAGACTCTTAACTTTTGGAGACAAGGACCCTATCTTAATGCTTTGTTGTTGTTGTTGTTTCTCCTCCAAGATTGTAAAAGGCACTCATGCACTTATTGGAGAGAGTATCTTTGCAAGGGGAGTGATGTGGCATTCATTCATCAGGCATAATTCATTCCTTTAATTTAATAAAAGTATTTTAGAGCCTATATGAGAACAAGTTTAATATAACTGTTAAAAATGGTGACTTTGGACCCCAATTGCCTAAACTCAAAACCAGCTTAGTCACTTATTAGCTGTAGATCAGATGAGAACTGATGTGTTCAGAGAGGTCTGTCTGCTGAAGAGCTAGATATTTATTACTGGGTGAATTAATTATTTGACTTTACACTACCTTAGTGTCCTCATCTGTAAATGGGGGGTACTAATAGTACTTGGATGATATAGTTGTGAATTGAATTTATATACGTAACATTTTTAAAATTGCTTGTAGCACATAACACATACTTCATAGATGTTAGCTATTCATAAGTGAAACACAGATTCTACCCTTAGGGAACTTACAACTTTTAGTTAGATATGTTTTTATATACTATGATTATAATGCAGAGCACAGAAGGAAAAATACTAAAAATCTATATGCACACAAAGAAATATATCATAGGTACATTTTACATGGCCTCTACTTCCAGAATGAGTGATAGTCTTCAACTTTGGTGGGGTCCTATTTTGTTACTAAGATTGGATTCATCATGACTGATTTTATGACACTTTTAATAAGTTAGATGTACTATTACTTACATTAGTCCTGTGTTTCTTTTTGCTGGAAGTACCATAAGGCTGAGTAATAAGTACTTCTCAAGTTTCTTTAAACAAATTTAAGATGTAGGTCTTCTCTGGTAGTGCAGCAGATTAAGTGACGCACTGTGAAGCATCTGCGGCACAGCAGCACAAGTTCGATCCCTGGACGAGGAGGGGACCCACAGGGTGCAGCAGACCTCTCCTGCTTTGCTCCCTCCTTCCCTCAGCAGTGCATTTTGGTCGATCTGACTATTCTGCTCCCTGCTCTGTCTCTGGTGAATCCTCTCATCTCCCGTGACTCTGGCCTGTACCCCAGCTCTTGTATGCATAAATAGATCTTTAAAAAAAATTAAGATTTAATTTGCAAATGATCAGCATATACTTTAACATACAATAATCAAACACTATCTTTAAAATTCTTAAATTTTAATTATTTTAGGGGTTGAGCCCTGGCTGTTATGATACCTATAACGCAGACATAGACTGCCAATGGATTGATATTACAGATGTACAACCTGGAAACTACATTCTAAAGGTAGAGAACTTTGAAGATAAGTACCTAAAATTTATTTCCATTACAACTCAACAGGTCTCCCTCTCGCATTCTGAGTGTTGAATAATGGTGGTCCTAAAAACAATTATACATCTTCTAGAACTATTTCTAAATTAACCTCTTCCTCTATACAGTTTAACCACTTGCTTAAACCCTCTCCCTGCTTTGTTGAGTTAAAGTATAATTCATTGTTCTAGCTTGTGGAAATATAATTTAACCAGTAAACACTACTGTTGATGAAATCTGAAAGAGGGATGGCCTTTCTCATTTAGGTCAGTGTGAATCCCAGTTACCTGGTGCCTGAATCGGACTATTCCAACAATGTCGTGCGCTGTGACATTCGCTACACAGGACATCACGCATATGCCTCAGGCTGTACAATTTCACCGTAAGTCCTCTTTGCCTGTTATTCTACTAAATGTTCATTCAACTAAAATTTCACAAAGCATTTTAGTTCATCATCAACAGGAGTTACACATGTCTGTTTCTAGTACCACTGCAGCTTCCTTGCAAAATAGACCAGAGGGAGAAAATAATAGTCGGGCTAGCTCATTGTTAGAGTTGATAGTTTTTTAATATCTTAAGGGTTTTTTTTTAATATATGTTATATATGTCTTTATGAAAACTGTGGTTTTCATCATCCTCAAACTGTTTTCAAGACAAAGCACACAGAGAACACAATGTTGAACCCGTGTGGCAGCTGAATCTGCTCAAAATGTGATGTGGGTATGTGTGGGAGCCCAAATCTTCAAACTTTTGGGTTTCCTATTTACTCTCCATTGTCCATGAAGGCACTCAGAGTTCTTCAAAGTACATTTTGAAAATCATTGCCTTAAAATATGCCATTATATAGACAGCCTGGTTGTGTAGAAATCAAGATTTCACATATTACATGTACCCCAAGTACTAGGAAAATACCCTGCAAAATAAGTGGAGAGGTTCCTTCACAACCTTCTTAGTCCTGAAACCCTCCTTTGAGTGAAATCTTAAGAGGGAATCCCAGCATATAAACATTAATACAGGTGGTGTAGTGATGAAAATAACTGAAACAAGTTGGGTAGGTTTGGCTGCCAATTTGTATCATTCTTTTTTTTTTTTTTTTATTAAGATTTATTTATTTTTATGCACACAAGCACTGGGGTACAGGCCAGAGGTTTGGGGGGGTGAGAGGATTCACCACAGAGAGCAGGGAGCAGAACAGGCAGATCAATGGAAGTACACTGCTGAGGGGAGCAGCGGGCACAACAGAAGTCTGCCGCGCCATGTGGGGCCCCTCCCCGGCCGGCAGCAGGGATCGAACTCATGCTGCAGTGGCTGCGGTTTGCCTCATAGTGCGTCCCTTAACCCACTGCGCCACCAGGGAGGCCCTGTATCATTCTTACCCTCTCTGCACAGCCTACTGTTGCTGGGTTTGAGCCTAACTCCACAGGCCTAGCTCTGAATGATGTGATATCTTCCCAACACTGAGCTCCACTGAAATACTGAGCATGCACCAGCTTTGCTTTGACAGTGGAGAGGCAATGTGCCTCTGAATCATGCAGAAAAGTGCAACCGAACCATGCTAGATAGAATTTTCTTCCCAATATACAAACCAGAAATGTTTCCCTGCACATGAATCTGTAGTTTATGGGCTTTCCCAAGTCCACCTAAACTGAGCTGTGCAGGTTTTGTCTTATAGCTGGGGCATTGGTGAGGGACAGGTAGGGCTTAACAGTCCAGGCTCCTTTCACAGAGCCATGTGCTCCCACTAAATTCACCTTGGAGGGGAATTTTTTTCTTATCCCCACAAAAGAACAAAGCTTGCACTTATAAGCATCATCACAGCATTAGAGAAGATTACACCTATGATAGCAAGAGACAGCAATGAAAAATATAATCAAATCTCTTCTGAATATGCCCACAGTATAGCCTGGTTGGAGCTATAGCTAACGCACTGTGGACTGGACTGCACTATAACTGCAAATCCTTTTTACATCAGTGTAATTTAAGCTAAAACAACTAAAATGGATGAATTCTAATGACTCCTTATTCATTCTTGCTCTACTCACTGATACTCTCACTTTTGTACTGTGTATTCACTGAGGTTCTCACTTAGAGGATAGAACAATGATTCCTGACATTGTCTGCCCCTTGAAATTTTATTACAAGTCAGTTACTTGTGAATCTTTGTTTAATGTTTTTCTCCATCCTGGCTGGACCTAGTCTCTTGTCTGCCACTGCATGTCCATTGCCAGGTACAAGTTGCCACCATGTAGCTTCTCATTCAACATTTGATGAATAGAGAAAATACCCTTTTTCAAAGAATTTAGAATTTGGAATCAAGAGGGTGAGAGACATATACTTGTGAGAACAATAGTGACACAATATAAAAAGTCCATGAAAAGTAACACTAAGTTCAGTGGAACAGAAGGCCTTCTGCTGCGAGAAGTTAGGTGTATCTCAAGTACAACCACTGACCAACCACTAGGAACAGGTCCAGAGTGGTGACTCGTTGCACAAAATGTGACTTGCTTTTCATCAATAGACTCCATTGGGTATCACCAGATATTTAAAACAAATAAAATTTGTCATATAACACAAGCATAGAGTTGTTTTTTTTTTTTTTAACCAGTTGTCACTGACTGCAACTAAACTGTGAGAATGGTAGAGATGGGATTTTAATAAGCAATAGATCAGATGGAAACATGAAAAAGTGAAATGACCCATAATTGGTAGCTCACATGAAAATGAGCTCATACTCAATTGTGAGTGGGAGTGGGTGAAGTACATAATGCTTGACTTAAGAGAGAGAGATCCTCACCTTCATGAGTGATGCTTGTCTCTTACATTTGACCTCTCGCTAGGAATCAGAGTTCAGAGGAAGGAGAGGTTTCCTCTGGTTGACAATAGGAATGGCTCTAGGACAGCATCCAACTGTGCCTGGAAGACTGAAAACTGCATTAGGCAGAGTTAAGTTGGGGGGACGGGGCATGATGCAAGGAGTCAACACCATAAGTAACTACACTGCAGGAAGAAATTGCAGGGCATGTTTAGAAAAATGCCTCCTAGTTTGGCTGAAGCATACATTTCATGGAGTTAAGAGTTGGGCAAAAAAGGATGGAAATGTAAGTTGGGACCAGATCTGAGATTGCACTTCAGAAAGATCTAACATTCTGTGGGCCATGAAATGTCTTTGAGGTTCCTTGAGCAGGAAGTGTAATTTACCTGAATCATGTGTCATTGAAGTGACTGCCCTAGGTAACATGACTGCACTTTTACAACTCTGAAAGACATTTCTCAGCACATGGATTGCTGGTCATTCCAATCGGGTATTTGAGAGCATTCCATGAATGTGTAGAAACTGCCCAGTAAGAATGAGCCTTTGATGTATCCTTTCTCCTTCTTTTTCTTCACTATTAAGAAGGTGTATGGGCCATGAGACTATGCCCAGTAATATTCTACAATTAAGTTCTCACAAAAATGACTATTTAGGAAAATGAGGGCTTATTATTTGGACAAGTACTTCCTTATTTTCTTCATATGGTGATCTGTGATCACAGTGTAAATACAATATTTATTTTTTGGCTTTGACCCAGGCTGCCCTTAGTGCATCATTCTGTAAACAAAATGCTGCTGCAAAAGAGTACAGAGGTTACCCCTCTGCTTCTCTGTGGACATGTCACACTAGTTCCGTGCAGTGAATTCACCTGGTGTATGGCTGCTTGGTCCTCTAATTCCTGCCTTTCTCTTGGTTGGTTCAGAGGGTGTTTCTTTCAACCATAGGCATCAGACATATTCTCTATACTACTGACATCATTATTTTCTTTAAGTCATTGTTAAAAGATAGATTCACACAGTGACTGTTGCTTAGGTAGAGGGAAATTGTCCATCTTTTTTAAAAGACTATTCACTTGTTTACTGTATTCATCATATTGCCAAATCAATAACTTATCTATTTTGTCTTCTTAATCTAGGTATTAGGAAGCAAGTCAAAACTCCCAATGGATAAATCAGTGCCTGGTGTTCTGAAGTGGGGGAAAAAGAAAAAAAAAAAAAGATTAACTTCAGTAGGATTTACATATTTTGAAAGAGAAAATGATGGAATTTTTGTTTGGACTGTTTTATAACAAAGCACATAACTGGATTTTGAGCATTTAAATTGGCATTATTTGGGAAGTTTTAAATCTTACATTACTTTATGAATTAATAAGCTGTTTCAATTCTGTATGTTACACACTTGGATCTCTCAAAGTAATCAAAATTTGTTATGTTCCTTTGAGATTACAGAACATGAAAAAATGGTATTTCAATGAATGAGCCAAAATTACCAGAACTGGTCATGCTCTAAAGTTCTGAAACTTTAGTGAACCATGATAGTGACTGGCTTCTAGATTTCATAGCACGGATTCATTAAGAAATGAGGCCCCTACTGTTTAAATAGATACACATTTGGTGCTGAGGAAGGAACACACACATTACCATTGGCGTCAAGAATAATTACCCTATAGCAGAGAAATGGCAATCTATGTATTCAAATAGTTACATCCCTATATAAAATTTATGTTTACATCTTTAAATTAGTAGATAAACTCCTTTCTTTCTGTCAAGTGTACAATTTAATTCTGACAGCTTTTTTGGAGAATGGATAAGTAACTGAGCTGCCCAATTCCTGTCTAATCAACAACTGTTGATGCTCCCCTCTACTCTTTGATTCTCCTATGGGCAGAGACTTTTTAAGTGCAATTCTTAAAATTAAAATTCCAGGGACTAGTATACATAAGAAGACTATGTCAATGGGAAGTCATCCTGATGAAAGATGTGATATACCCAGAGATAATACGCATTTAAGTATACTGACGTGTTTGCCAAGATAATTTCCCTGCTGATATAAAAATCATATGAACAAGTTCCCCAAACCACAACTGTTTCAAATACTTAAAACTAAATAATAAAAAAAAAAATTAGGATTTTCAACTTTTCTATATTATTTTTATGTTCCACCTTAAAAAGAGGAATACTAAAACATTAAGAATTTTTCAGAATAGATGACATAATACATGTGGATACAGGTATATCAACTAGGTCGACCAGGAATCAGTCATACATATCTTTCGTGTCTCGTATATAATCTAAATTAGCAAAGCACATAACACCACAAAGTTGAGGGGCTAGTGAATAGGGGGAAGATACTTTCTGCCAAACCCAGGACTGTGCTGCATAATGAGACAGCTGTGATTTTATTTTAAACTGTGAAACGAGGTGCCACAAGAGAATTTGGAGAATTTCTTTTCCTAAATTCAAAAGGTGCAGAAGGGAAGTCAAATGACACTTTGAGTGGTGCTTAAGCAGTTTTCCTACACTAGCCAGTATTAAAATCTCGGGCAAGGTATTTCCAGGGCCAGGGCAGGTTAGATAGAAATTTAAAAGTGAGTTTGCATCACTGTGTTACAAGTCAGAGTTGTAAAGCCAACACCAATTACTAAAGCCAACACCAATTACTACTTATCACTTTGCACACCCTGTTGCCTAGAAAGACAAAAGGGGCTAAAGATGGGCAGTCATGGAGGGACAGACAGAACAAGTGATATGTTCCACAAGGCCAGGGCATAAGTTCACCAAAAGAGAATGCAGAAAGCTTGACAGAGACCCAGAACTTTCACTGAACTCGTATCTGAGCTATGGAATAGCTTCTTTGATGTACCTCTTTGCTTCATTTACTCTTTAGTTTTGAGATTGTGTGTATGAGTCTTTCAAATTGCAATCTAACAAGATATTTTAATATACTTGCTTTTTTAAACAACAAAACTACTGTCAGTATTAATACTGAGCCAGACTGGCATCTGCAGATTTAAGATCTATTGTTTTGTTATGATTTTTACCCCTATAATAAAACTAGTCAGTATCACAGTCTTGAATACATATAAGAAGACATAATTATAATCATTCTTTGAGCCTTCCATTGGTCTATCAAACCATCACCATCTGAGGGCCTAATATATAATAAGCACTCATATGCTAGGCATTGGGATATTAAAAATACTGTCCTCGACAAGTATTAAGAAATATTAAAAATGTCATTACTACCCATTAGATTCACTTCGTTTCATTTTTAACAACTGTACGTATGGGTCTAAAGTATTTCTATTTTAAGCTCTATGTTTATAATGACCATATTTTATTTTAAAAAATAAGTTAAAAGTTAATAGTTATATGCATGTATATGTTACTAATAATTAAAAATATATTTCCAATCCCAAAAAATGTCTGCCTTTTAAATACAACATGTACTATTGGTTGATTGTCAAAAATGTTTGAATTAAGACTAAATGAACTTCTTACTTATTCTTACAGAAATATTCCTCTCCCAAATCTCCTTAAATACTCCCATATAACTCACAAGTACTAATTTAATGCTCAGTATTTCTGAACCTCAAGGTATCTGGCCTCTGAATAAGGACCAAAACTCACAGTGATTATCTGGTAGAAGTCACCCATTAATAAACCAAAAAACATTATCCAATCTGTAATCTTACCAAACTATATATTTTTTAAATAGGACAAATACAAATGATAGAAAGATGTTGAGTACTGAAAGGAGCCTGGCTTTTAAACTAATGAGGACTGTGAAAAAAATGAGCTTAATAGGAAAATAATTTAGTGTGACTTCCACAAGCTATATTAGTGGTCTCAAAATTTCAGACCATGATCTGAAATTAGATGCTTTGATCTCTGAGGCTAGGATTCAACTACCCAACAGTACTAGAACATAAGAATTTCCTGTTTCCAGGAAATCTTACAATTTTACATAATTATTTTACTCCCAATTTTTGTCATCTAATTTGTCACTAAGCATTATTTGTAATAATGAACAGCAATATGTTTTTCTTTGAAACCGCACAGGATAATCAGGGCCAAACATTCTCAATATTCAGGTTCTAGGGGAAATACAGTTTACTAAAATTGTGGTAGAGAATATCTATCTTTAGAAAAATCTATGAAAATACTAAGTTTTTGGTCAGAAGATTTTTTGTCTTTTGATACAGTACAGTAACCAATAAGTAAAATTAAAAATACCCTTTTCTATATTTATGATTAGAATTCATACAAGCAATATATTCCATTTGGTGAGAATGAATTCATTCTCATCAATGTCATGGGGCATTTTTGAAAATTTAAAGCATTTCATTTATCCTTCAATCCAAAATGGTGCTGAATTACTTCAACTTGAATGTAAAATGTGTTGTCTTAGCTCACAAGATATAGACATTTAATTAATATATAAGTCCTTGCTACAAACTATATGGCATGTCATTTGGTACTGTACTGTTTTTAAGGAAATTTTAGTTTTTCCCAAATTTTTTAAGAATCCTATTAATAAAATATTTGTAATATTTTGAAGAGCTCTTATTTTAAATGCCCAGATACTGACTTTGTATTTTTCTTTACATTCTAACATTCTTTTATTATATGCCTGCACTATGATTGCAAGATTATATAAAAGTGCTTTCAATAAATGATTTCAAGTATCTACAGTGGTCATTTGTTGCTACATATATATAAATGGTCTGATTGTCATTCTAGGTTAAAATCTTAAAGCATGTGTATGGTTGCCAGTTTTGCTTAATTGACTTTTGTATCAACAAATTGTTTAATAAGCTCACATGACTTGAAACTTGTCAGTGATCAATAAAAAGCTAGCTGATGTTTTTAAAAAAACTATCATACATGAACAGATGCTAACTTTTATCACCATTACCAGTTACTTCTAAGGGCACAGGGCAGGCATTGTAAGGACAACCACTCTCTATTTTGATTAGAGTTTACAGTCAATATACATGTTCAGGGGACATACCCAACTCAAGCTAAAAATACTCATGTCAGAGTAATCCTCATTTACACTTGTATGAGATTAGCCTGGAAATTTAACCTGAAAGAAAAAATGAGCCCCAAAATATAGGCAAGTATTTTGAGACAGACAGTTCACAAAATTAAATAATTCACCTGTAGGAAAACCTTACAGATACAACAGATAAAGACTTGGGGGCTGGCAGTTTGGATGTGAGTTGCAGAACTTCAGTATATTTGAAAGCATAAACTTCCTGTTTCACTTGCTGGCTCAAAGTAAAGTATCTGAATGTGCTTTTGTTATTAATGTAAAAGATGATTTCCTCTGTCTCATAAGTGTTCAGTGTTTCAAGCAATGTTTAGCTCAGCAATCAGACAGGAAATGGCAGTTTTTTCCTTTTTGTGAGAAAACTTGACTGCGTTGTGTTTCCCATTTATTAGTATTTCTAATGTAGCCATACATATTAGCAGAGCATTGTTACATATTAATAAACCACTTGCATCGGTATTTTGCAGGTAAAATTTTTAAAAAGCCCTTGTACTATAATCCTTTTTAATTTAAGCAAGTAAAATATCATTACTAGACATAGGGAAATGTGGACTTCCTGAAGGAAGTACTGAAGAATTCAAGTTTCATAAGGAGTCTACTCAAAAAGAATTTAAGAGTAAGGTTGAGAAGTTATCTTTGTGGCAAAGACTCAAAGCATGAAAGACTTTGAAGAACCCTGCAATAAAGAAACCATTTTATCTTTGTTGTCCAGTGATTCTCAAATTTGGCACAGAAGTCTTTTACTTTAATAGTACTTATTATCCCATAAGACTTTCTTTCTTGGAAAACTCTTGGATATGCTGCATTACACATCAGTTCATAAAAATAAGGCCATATGCGAATTTTTACAACAAATACATGACAGTGGCTACATTTGGGACACAGGGTTACCCGGAATCTACCTATTTTACTGTGGGCCTTGCTTCCGAAAGACTACATGATTAAATAGGAACCTTTCAATGCAAAGGATCATTTCAGTCTTTTAATCATATTAGATTTTAGAAGGAAACCCAGGCCTTTCCATTTGTCATAACTTGAAAGTTTTAGGTGCCTCAATTAACACCTTTCATCACCCAAATATTGTTTATTAACTGATGGACCAATTAGTTGTGTTTTAATATGTGTATTCACTTCATTCTCTTGATTTGCTTTCTCCATAAAAATGGACACTTTGTTGCTTGCAGACCATGGGTATAAATCTATACAGGCTGTTACCAGAAAGAAAATGACATTAAACTGTAGCTCAGGTGTGAAAGCTCTAAGGGATGGCATATGACAAGTCCAGATTAAGTCAAGAGCCCTTCTTCATTCAATCACCAAAGGCAAGGAGACAGTCAGGTGTTACTATCCAAATCACATGCTTACATTATGACTGTATGTGTAGGTATTAAGGGAAGGTAGGAGAAAGGAAAATGTCTCTACAGAGAAATGGGTGAGTTACAAAAAATACTGTCAAATACAAGGCTACTAGGATAGCAAACTATCCTACTTATAACCAGCAGGAAGATTAATACAACAAAATTACTATTCATATAATTTAATTCATAATATCCTTTAACGCTGCTCTCCCATTAGTTTTCTGTTAAGAGAACACTCTATTCTCATTTTCAAAGGAGTGACCTCTTCCCCCAGAAAGAATTGCCCACCCCCCATTTCAGCATTATTCTTCCATAGTGACAGGCAAAACAGTTTGCCACACACACCCTACCTTCTGTGTTTCCTGAAGTCTTACTATGGAATTTCTGGAGTAGAGTTCCTCTTTATACGTGAGAGAAGATTCCAGTCATTTCCTATTTAGCCAGGCACAATGAAGTTGCAAAAAGGAGTATCAATCCAAAGAGAAAAAGTGAAAAAAAAAAAAAAAATGACCAAGAGCCAATCATTTAAAGTTTTGCTCCAATTGCTGCCCATTCCCAACATCCCTCTGCCCTGTTGTTGGTCTTTGACCATCAATGAAGGTTCCTTTTAGGAGGGGCATATTAGGGAGGAGGAATCACACCCTATTTCTACTACTTATATTGCGCTTTTAATAGACTTACATTTCCTGTAGAGTGAATACAGTTCAATGGTAGGGTAATGGGGGAGGGAGAAAAAACCTCAGGAAAAAAATACAGCAAAATACCAGTGTTCTGGAAGGACTACCATGATAATGATAGGCTTGAGTGAGAGTAATAAATAGTCAGTTATGCCCATCTTACTGTTTTCTCTTAGTGTTCTCACCATTTCTTTTAGTCCAGAGTACAGAAAACTTTACCCGTGATTAATGGTTTGGATAAAGAAGGAATGGTACAAAGATAAGAGATTTCCCAGAAGTTTCTTGAACTCAAGTTCAAGAGTATCAGTGACTAGGTTAAATTTGCTTTGCAGATCTGAGATCTAAGGAGAAGAGCACCACAGGATGGACTAGAAAACACACATGGTGTGACTTCCTTACTAATTCAGACAACATGCTCTTTGGAAAACCATCTACCAAGCCAAGATTTTCTCCAAGGCCCAGTCTGATCAGAGATGCCTTTTAATCCATAGGGAGCTATCCTGTTATTCTTTCACAGTTTCAGAAGTCATATCAGGAGCAAGGGACATGTTGCCATGTTCCCTGTCCCCTTCCTCCCAGTTTTCTCAGGGGAATACTTCTGAGTATCAGAGATGTGAAAAAAAAAAAAAAAAAACTTACACATTCTCTTTTTCTCTCCTCATGTACAGGATTTTGTAATTTAGCTCCAGGGATTCCTCTGGGATTCTCTCTCTCATGAATCAACAAGAAGCCTGAGAGAAGACTTTATTCTCAGACGCTAGTCTCCTTTGCATCTGCTAGGAAAAAATTCTTAACAGTTGGACAATGCTCTGGTAGAATATTTTGGACTGTCACTCAAAATCAATACTTCCACCATGGTCAATAAAGTCATTTAAGTTTATTGTCATCAATAAAGCTCATTTTACTGAGGTAACTACCAAAGTAACAAAGAATTTCTTAATATCTTCGAATATCTAGTTAGTAATCAAATTCCACTTATTATAACATTTCCCTTTTTCCTGAAATCAGTTTGTTTGAATAACGATCAAGTAAGTCTACACAGAGAATTTAGCTGTTGTGTTTTAAGTTTCTTTAATATTGAAAATATGTATACAGACTTAAATCCCTTTTTTATTTAGTACTTATAGAATTTCCAAATTCTGGATCTTGCAGATCATATCCTGGTAGTATCACTGAATACATTTCTCTTTTCCTTGTATTTACCATACTAAGTCAGATTGAGAAGTTTACCAGTATTTAGGTTTGATTTGGGGTAGCAAGACTTGCTCCAGGTGTGGGATGTCCTTCATAATTGTAACATGAGAAAGCCCATGATGTCACTACCTTTCTGTGACGTTAAGGATGATCAGTGAGTTAGTGTTGTGAGTCTGATCTATCCACTATAAAATCCCCCTTAGATTTTCACCTATTCATCTAGCAGCCACTAATGATCACTGCTTGACTCATCATCAAAACCTGCTATTTTTTTAAAGAACTATATGCCATTGTTCCATAATGGCATATGTTTCTGTATTTTAACTGAGTTATTTGTTTTTCCATTAACATATTTTATTAAATAACACTTAACATGAAACTTGATAATGGACCTTATTTTCAGTAATTTGAGATAGTTTTGGAATCTTTTGAAAGACAGTCAAGGTGCTGTGTTCTTTTACAACAACAAAAACATTGTTTTTGGAGCTCTGTGCATGTGTGTATTCCCCCCAAACCCCACACCCCCATTGTTGTTAAGTGCAATTTTAACCTTACAATTTTAACCTGTTGATTTGAAATATCATAAGAAACCTTTCACCAAGAACATTTTCAGAGAGGTTAGTTACTGGAAATCCAAGACAGCTAAGGACACTTGGCAAGGTGGGCATATTACATACTTTTAAATCTCTACCCAAGTATTTAGCTTTCTTTTTCAAGTTTTTCACTTTTAAATTTGGTTTCTCAATTTCCTGTTAACTAAATTTGAAGAAACCCTAACTGACATGCAAAGCCTTCCTTTATCTGGTCTCAATTCCTCACTTCACATTCTCCTCCAAACTAGAAAACCACTTATTTCCTTAGAACTCTTGTCTCCCTAGGGGTAAAGTACTTGTCCTTAGACCACACAGGACTTTACCTGTGTACTTTAGTAGCAGAGGAAAGGAGGCTGAAAAAGAAGAAATATTTTAATATTATTATCACTCAGAATAAACACTAAATACTAGAGACCATGAACCAAATCTGCCAGACCACCTGTTTTTGTAAAGTTTGTGGCAACATAAAATGTCCATTTGTTTATACATAGGGGCTGATGGTGCCGTAGCACCAGTCAAGTAACTACCATAGAAACCTTATGGGGGTCTCCCTGGTGGTGCTGCAGATTGAGCACCATACTGTGGAGCATCCGCTGCATAGTAGTGCAAGTTCAATCCCCAGCCAGGGAGGGGACCCACAAGGTGCAGCAGACTACTCCTGCCTCGCCCACTGTTCCTTCCCCTCAGCAGGGTATTTCAGTCAACCTGCCTGTTCTGCTCTCCACTCTGTCTCTGGTGAATACTCACCTCCTGTGACTCTGGCCTATAGACCAGTTCATGAATGCATAAATAAATAAATCTTTAAAATGAAAAACAAACAAACAAACCCAAAAAACCTTATGGGCTGCAAATAATATTTACTTTTCTTGTTACATAGAATGTTAACACAAAATTGCCTAAAAAAGAAAGACAATGTAACTGACAGCAGATTTCTCAGTAAAAACAAAGTCAGAGGCACCTCCCTGGTGGCACAAGGGGTTGAGCACGACACTGTGGGTCTTCTGCAGCCACTGCAGCAAGGTTCATCCCCGGACAGGGAAGGGACCCACATGGCACAGCAGACCTCTCCTGCCTCTCCTGCTACTCCCCTCAGCAGTGTATTTCAGTCAGTGTGCCTGTTCTGCTCCCCACTCTGTTTCTGGTGAATCCTGTCACCCCCGATGACTCTGGCCTGTACCCCAGCACTTTTATGCATAAATAAATAAAGTATTTTTTAAAAAATAAAAGAAAATCAGAAAACAATGAAAAAAAATTGCTACCAAGATTAATTACACATTTGTATTAATTCTCATTTGAGAATGAAAACTAAGCAACATTCTTACAACCAAAAACTATTAACAGATATTCACTATAGGATGTTGCACATATGTACTTAAGAAAAGAGAGAAATAATATCAGAAAGAAGAGAGGAGACAAAAAAAACTGATAAAGAAACTGCTAAACATGTTAAAAAAAAAACCTACATTGAATGTATGAAGAAATAATGTCTAATTTAAAGATAAATTTAAAAGACAGACCCGGGAAGATAAAAATGCATCCCAGATTAAAAAGTGATCAAAGAATTATGAGGCCTAAGTTATTATTTGACAGGTTAGTAAAGTTAACAAAATTAACTCAGATTTAGGGAACTTTTACTATAAAACTTGAAGGGTATTAAAAGACCCTCTCTAAGTGTTAAATGTTTTCTTAAAATCTACTATTGCACTGGTGGTGATTATGCTACAGTGACTACACCTGAAGGAGAGACCATATACTTCCAAATACTAACAACGAAGCAGACAAACAGTACTTCATTGGAAAATTTAAACAAATAAAATAAAGGGTATTAAAGAAATTAGAAAACAGCAGAGAGAAGAAAGGAATTGAATAAAGGCAGAAAATAACAGTAACCTAGATATCACAATAAATCAGAATATGACTAAGAAAGCACACAAAGAAAAAGCTGCATATATTACTTAGGCAAAACATTAACTCATCTAGAATGAAGTAAAAATACACCTCAGTAAAAAGTATAGATTATAGAGCTTAACATTATAAAACACCTGTTTCTACATCTCAATTTCACATTTAAGGAAGCACCAGAAGCATTTCCATTAAAGTCAGTAACAGAGAGGAGGTTCATTCTAATGCTATTACTTTATGTTGTAATGGAATTAGTAGCCATTTTAATGATGTACAGGAAGTAGAGTGACAGAAATCATTAAGTAGATAAAATGGTCATTATCTTAAGATGGTATCATTCGGGCCTCCCTGGTAACACAGCGGGGACCATGTGAAGCATCCATGGCACAGCAGCACAGTTCAATCCCCAGCCAGGGCGGGGATCCACATGGCACAGCAGACCTCTCCTGCCTCTCCTGCTGCTCCCCTCAGCAGTGTATTTCAATCAATATGCCCGTTCTGCTCCCCACTCTGTCTCTGGTGAATCCTCTCACCTCCCACGACTCTAGGTTGTACCCCAGCTCTTGTATGCATAAATAAATAAATCTTTTTTTAAAAAGATGGTATCATTCTGAGCCTGGAAAATACAAGAGAAACAATGAAATAACTATTAAAAACAGTGAGAATTTTATAAGGTAGCAGAGAAAATTATCAGTACACTAAAGTAGCTGTCCAACATATACCAACAAGTCAGAAGGTTAAAGATCAGACATCATTTGTAACATGAATGAAATAAAACATTCTGTTCAGAAAAAGAATGAAATCAGTCAAAAGACAAATGACAACATGGAAATTACCTGCAAATGTGGCAGCAAAGTACAAAAAGAACTCGTACAAAGTAATAACAAACAAATCATACAAATGAAAATATGAGCAGCTGGGCTGATTGTTCTCACTTTAAATTATTTAGAGTAAACTTCAAATGCTGTCTGGTTGTCCCACTGTTTCTTGTACCAATTATGCTACTACATTTCTTCTCCTTTATAATGACACATTATCTTCTCTCCCATCTCATTTCCTTACTGCTACTACCCAAGTCAAGCTACCCAGTCTTAGCTGGATTATTTTAATAACTTCCTAATCGGTAGCTGAAATTACTCAAATACACGAATCACTGATAAACTGAAAAAAACTTGCATGTATGCAAATTATTTACCCAAACATTTCTAGAATGTTTTCAGAAAAAAATATTTAACTGAGCAACTACTTAAGTACCAAGTTCCATTCAAGTTTGGAACATGGCAAAAAGATGACAGTCTTTGCACTTAAAAAGTCTGTATTACACAGGGGGAGACTGACAACCATGTAAACATACACGTGAGGTGATGAATATAATATAAAAAAATCAAGTAAGAAACTAGGAATAGTCAGCTTCATTTTTCTAAGGGAGGTGAGAGAATCAGTAAAGCAGACAGAGGAAGATTTGAAGATTTCAAAGTGAATAAAAAATTCACAAAATTAATATAAATTCAGCACCAAAGAAAATAAATTCTAGGCAGTATGGTACAGTATGGTGCTTACATTTCTTTAAAAATTTGACAGGGTCTGAAAATCCCTCCTTTATCATAAGTGATACCTAAGACAAAAAGTTCACAAGTAGTTCATAATCTATTTTAGACATAAGCTGAGCAAGTTACTGCTGGCATATATAAAGTCTCTGAACTTCTGCCTATGATAGAGAGCTAAGCTTAACACTGAATATTCATACCATGTTTAGTTTAAAAATAAACACAAATAACCCTCCTCCTTTCATTGACCCTCTAAGATTTGGCTGACTTTACTGAAAAACATCCTTTTAATTTTATCCTGAAAACAACATGGAGAACGACTTTCTTTCAAAACAAGTTTTCCCTTGAAGAGAAACACATGTTCAAAGTACAAACAACATTCCAGTATCCAACTTAGGACTACTTAATTTCTGCACGTTGATATGATACTCAAGTTACTGAACACGTTCATGAACATCCTATTTCTTCTATAATTCTATAATATAGGTTCATTCATGAACTCAGATCATAATTTATTCAGCTTCATAAAGGATAACATATGAAACGTCTGAAATATAAATATTTCCCAGAAATTATAATTTTTAAAAGTAATCAAAATTAATACACCAGACTAATTTTTAAAAATAAAACTTAGAAGCTGATTTTAAATTTATTTGTAAAGAAAAAAATCTACTAATTACCAAGAAAAGTTTGAGAAAAGACTAAAAGTAAACCAAGCTCCTAGATAACTAAACAAAATACAAGCTAGAAAAATTTAAACTGTAATACTGGATCAGAGAAGAGATAAGTAGAAAGGACAGAGTCTACAAACACTACCATGATCACATAGGATGACAATTCAAATCAGCAGAGAAAGAAATGCTGAGATAAAAAAGAGAGAGAAAGAGAGATAGGATATTAGTGGCAATTTGTTTTCAAGCAAAAAAACCCAAAGACAAAAAAAGCTAAAGGATGGAAAAGACAATTCTTCTAATGCCAAACGACAAGAGATTTTGCACAAAGGTCCATTAGACTTCCGGTCCATCCAGCAGGACCTTGGAGCATTGGTGTGGACCAGCTGCTCGTGCTGCCTGACAAAAGTCCAGGTATGAGGGACACTCCTGAAAGATCGGGTTGGCCCCTGCCAGCCCCTTTTCTCTTGGCTAAATTGTAATTCTCTGATTTTATGACATGTGCTTACTGAAAAAGCATTCATGGGTGTGGTTATAAAATTGGCTGTTTTGCTAAACAAAATAATTGGATGCTATGCATTTTGATGATGAACTACTGACTGGCAAATACTGTAACACAAATTCAAAAAACCAATACTGCAAAACCAGGCAGGATAACATGCAACTAGAATGTGGTTGTTTTACAAACTCAAAAGTTAGTTATTAGATAATTCCCCAGACCTAAACATTTGCTATGGGAAACTGGCCTTGGGAACCGAAGAAAGACATCTGTAACGGCCCACTGTGGAAGGCTCTGTATCTACAGGTGATAAATGAGTCACATACACTCTACCAACCCTCCTCCCCTCTTCTCTGCCTTTGTTTTACTTAAATCATAATCATATATAAAAACGTCTCCCTAATAACAAAAATATTGACATTACTTTGACTCTAGACCTTGTAGCTTGTACTTATACTGAGTAAAAACAAAATGGTTAGTTGTGACTGCGCAAAGTTGCCATGGCTGCCTTAATATTAAAAAACTAGTGTACTAATAAAAACATGCTATGCTTATAAAAACAATGTTAACATTAAAAAACTAGTATGCTGATAAAAATATGTCGTCTAGCACATAGGCCTTACCCTGAAACAGTATGATGCCCTGAATCTTGATCGGAGGTCATAAAGACCCTGAGTTGTTCTCAAGAAAAAATGTAATAATTGTTACCTTTCTGCTCTACGCACATGATGTAGTCCCACTGCTTCCTTGCAATGTATAAATAAAGGCCTGCTGAGACACTCAGTAGGACGTTTGCTACACTCTGATCAAGTGGTTAGTGACTCCTCATTTTCCCTCAATTCACTGATGCCGTCTCTTCCTGTGGGAACCTGACCTCAGCCGGAGCTGACCTTCAGCAGAGTATGGCATTTCTTCTCACACCTGTTATCTTCAAGGCATGGGGGCAAAGGAGGGGAAAAATAAGGCAGTCTTGACAACTACTTTTTCTAGTCTCCCAAACTTGTTCAGAAGAGCTAGGTTTTAAAACCTGTAAAGTCTCATAAGGATGACACAATCTCCGTCATTTATTTCAAATGTGATAATTGACAAAAGAGAACTTCTAAATGAAGAGAATTGTCAAGCTAGATACTGATTTATGGGCAACCTGGTCTTATAATGCTTTGCTGAAAACTGGACCTTACTTAAGCAAATACTGTCAAAATTCTGAAAAGCAAACACTGAAGATGCAGCAGCACAGAAATTGGAAAAGTAGTTCAGAGATCTACAAGCAATGTGTGTGAGAATCTTCAGGAGAAAAAAATCACCAGGAAAGAGAAAGAACAATTCCAGGTCTTGTATGTCAAATACAGTTTGTATTCCCATCAGACAGAGCAGAAAGTTTTTCTGACAGAAAAGACATTAAGGAGAGTTCTTACAATGGTGATGCCTGAGCAATGGGGCCAAATGAGCCCTAGATCAAAGTCTCCCAACCTTAGCACTGCTGACATTTTGGAGTTGGTAATTCTCTGTTGTAAATATTGTAGGATATTTATTGAGCATCCCAGGACCACAGTCAATAAATGTAGTGTACCTGTTGCCGATACCCAAAATGTCTCCAGATATTGCCAAATGTACCCTACGAGTAAAAACTGACCCAAGTTGAGAAACACTGTAAACAAGATCATTAAAAGAGCTATTAATGTCTCATATTTTGTAGGGTATAAATAAAGACATGAACATGGTAAGAAGATAAAGGACGTATTACAGCAAAAAACAGTAACAATAATGCATTGCAGGATTATATGCAGAAGCAAAATATGCATAAATAGTACAAAGGTTAGGAATTTAGATTATAAGCAAACTTGTATCTAAAAGGAGATATATATCCTTGAGGTTGGACTGTGATAAATAAAAAATGTAAGTCAATAAAAGATAAAATAAAAATATTTACTTAATAAAACAATAGATAAAATAGATAATATAAAAATAGAAATCAAAGAGGTACCGAGATCATACTGAAATAAATTTAAAAATTAAATAGGGAAGAGAGGAAAGCTTTCCCTTACTATAGTTACGTAATAAATATAGAACAAGACAAATTTTCTTTTTTTTTTGTACAAATCACCATTTGCAAGTAAGATTGGTGTAGTTGCAATCATATATAAGGATAATGAATGATAAAACTAGTGAGTGAGTTTCAGAATAGGATATATGCACAGGCTCAAAGATAATGGTTATTACAAAGAGAAACCAATCACAGGCCACATCAACATCACCACTGGATGCACCAGGATAAATACAACATCCCTCTTGTGTCATTCTCATCCGAAATACCTAACTCATATTTAGTGATTACACTACTACACAAAATCCAAACAAGGGATAAGAAGAAAAAAAAAGTTCTGAATTTTTTAAAAATGTCATGAAACACAAAGACACTGTTCCCAACTAAAGACATATGACAACTATATGGCAGTTGACAACTGAATGAAAGGCACTGGACCTTCTGTAGACAAAACTGTGACAAGTGGCAAAATGTGAATATTTGATAACTGAATTGTGGTAATACAAGAGGTTAAAAATTAACTTTGTTTTTAAAGAGAAAATATGAAGGGAAGAAGGAAAGGTAAAAGGGCTGAAAAGAGAGAGGAAGAGGGGAAATGAAGTAGAAAACAGGTGGGAAGGAAGACAGGGAGAAAGAAATAGAAGTGAAGGAAGAGGAGAAAGGGAGAATGTGAACCAAGGATAAAAGCGAAAGCAGTAAAATATTAGTATCTGGGAAATGTAGGTGAATTTGGGTGAAGTATATTGTGGAGTAAAGAACTTGGTCTTGACCAAAGAGAGGACATATCTTTCGTCCTCTGATTTTTGGAGGTAATCTATGTAATACCTGTTAAGAGTGTATTCATTTAGGGCAGGTTATGCCATAAAAGATGAACCATGTAATTTAGGATGGGGGTTTTGGGTTATGTGGTATAAGTCCATCTGTAACAAACAACTGGACAATTAATTGAGAAAGCCTATATAATCCCAATAAAATTTCTGGACAGTGAAGCTTCGGTGAGTTCTTTAGAGTGACAATACTCTGTGAAAAATGATGTGAGGATGGTAATGTTCTTTGCATTCAGGGCCCTCCTAGGCTCTACCCATCTTTCTTTAGTCAGTTATAATTTGCATCCTTTCTCTTTAATAAACTATAACCATGAATATAATAGGTTTCAGTGACTTCTGTGACTTTTTCTAGCAAATTTTTGAAGTTGAGGGTATTTAGGACGCCCCACCCCAGACCCCACCCCAACAAACCTGCAGTTGGTGTCAGATGTCAGAGTGGGCTCATGTGGATTCTTCCCTCTAACTCTGTGGTTGACTGTGCCTCCTTGCAGTTGAGGTTAAGAAGTCGTGGGTATTCTTGACAGTATGGAAGACAGTGCCCTCAACCTTGCAGTTTGGCTAAACCTAAGTAGGCATAGAGACATTTTTCTTTCACTTTTCCTGTAATAATACTTCATAACTAAAATTCCAATTTTTCATAACTGAAACTGCAGAATAAAAATTTTTTAAAGTACAAAAAAACCTTACATTAAACATAACAAATTATTTTACTGCATAACTCTTGAATTCCATTATTCTAGGTATCTAAGTTCTTAAGCTCTTGAAAAAGATAGACTCTTCAGAGCTTTTGAAGTTCTGCCAACCAGAGGATTTCCTTGCCATTAATATCCTCAGTGTATAAAAAACATGGGGTTTAGCTAACAATACTCAGTTTTCATTTCTCCTAGAGCAGCAAAAAAAAAAAATGAAACATTCAAAGGAATTTTTAAAATCAATTTTTCCTGTTAAGTAACGGTATTATGATACACAAAACAGGCTCTGCCTGAATGAGTCAGCCTATCTCCTAACTTCCGTGCTGGGGGAGAACAGCTATCAGTGGATGTGTTCTTTCAGTCATACCTCCTTTAGAATTGTTTCATGTAAGCTCCAAGTTTTGCTTCCTCAAAAACTGTTTCTGTGAGACACATGGTCAAATAACTAGATATTACGCACTCTGGGTTAAATGGAAATATTTATATGTAATGAAATGGAAAATCAATTTTTTGTTGTGATGCTACATGTACAATAACTAAGTAACTGCAATCTAATTCAGAAATCCAAAGTTGTCCTGGGAAACTACTTAGAATAAACAAAAAGTACATGATCACAACTAAATAACACTATAATGAAAAATTTATTTGTATAATTTATTTTCTGTATACTCATAATAAAAGTACCTATGTCAATTTTGCTAAAAACATTGAGCAAAGCTGATCTAAAATTTTAAATATCTACAATTCCTCATACTTGTCTATTATTATTCTAAATTATCTCAATATTTATTTTAATGGAAAAGAAATACAGGTTGGGGCCTCCCTGATGGCACAAGGGGTTGAGAGCCACACTGTGGGGCTTCCAGAGTTGCTGCAGCGCAAGTTCAATCCCCAACCAGTGAGGGGACCCACATAGCACAACAGACTTGTCCTACTTTGCCCACTGCTCCCCTCAGCAGTGTATTTCATTGCATCTGCCTGTTCTGCTTCCCACTCTGCCTCTGGTGAATCCTCTCATCCCTTACACCTCTGGGCTGTATCCCAGTTCTTGTATGCATAAGTAAATAAAATCTAAAAAAAAAAACACATAACTTTGACACACTAAAAAGAAAGAAAAAAGGAAACTAAATTTATTCTATAATCCCTCCAAGGACAATTATTCACATACAAATTTAAATAATAGACGGGTAAAAAGAAAAATAATTTTTAGATGAAAAAGTTCAAAAAAGAGGTACTAATCAATCATCAAATGTAATCTTTTTCCCCTGAAACACAGCAATTTTAGATTGCTGTTCTTTTCGCCTCCTGCTGGCTTCCCATGAAGGATGAAGAGGCAGCTGTGAGTGCTGTTTTGTATTTTGAAATCTTCTTTGTGCAGTCTTATCAAGATGCTTCTTGACTTGAGGTTCATTTTGCTGAAAACCTGGGAGAAAGGAAAAATAATGCTAACTATACACTTAGGAAGCATACAAACAAACTATGTTCCACCTTCTCAAATCAGTATTTAAGGAGAAATTTTTATTTAAGTGGTGTAGTTCACAATTTAAAACTGAAGTATAACAAAGAACAGCTTTGAATTAAAACATGTATGTAAGCCTACAATTCTGGCACACACTAATTAGAACATTCTTTCTAATCCTTTCAAGTAGATATTTTCTCAATATGAAGGAAAGCACCACAATATCATTCAGTGATCCTGGGTTCAGAGCTAAAGGTACTGACTAGAGAGGACTTTCATTTGATTTCCTTGGGAAGGAGGCAAGTGCTCTATAAGTGAGAGGAAAAATAAGGTTAAAGGCATCTGGTGATTGAACTGCATAGTCAATGGGAGACATAGTTACATGTTCCAGAATTTTCTACTTTCTTTAACCTTTTAATCATACAAGTTATAACGCATAGCTCCTTTTCCACCTGAAATTGTGTAAAGTGAAACCATGATAAGGGGGAAATACTGTATTCTGTTCCCTTCTGTTGGCTAAATCTAGAATTTTTGGGCACAGCAGGAAGGAATGAAAAGATGGAAGGACCTTGATCTTTGAATGGCTACATGAAACAGAGTCCCTCTGCTAATTCACAGTGAACTGTGAATGAATGCAAAACAAATTTTTATTAATTTAAACCAGCGAGAGTCTGGGATTAGGTAGAGAAATCAGCCTACCCAAATATATTAAATATAATTTACTATGACATAATCTGGAAATGTTCACAAAATAATGTACACTGCTAATTATAAGATGCTCTGTTTCCATTTCTGTATACGAAATCCATTCAGTCTATTAAGCAACCAAAATTTTTCATCCCTCCACAATGACAAAGCATTGCTTATTGCATATTGAGATTAGATGACCATTAATGCATACCTGGGGCTTTGCTTTTCAGAACCTGTTCTCTGCAAGTTCTAAAAGAAGAAAAACAGCAATAAGACTTTAAAAAGACAAACAAATCCTCTGACTTAAGAAGATAATAAAAACAGTGGTAAAATTCATTTAAAGGCCTACTTTTAGATTCCAACATTACTAAAGAAACTTCGTACCTCTAAGGGATTTCTGGTCATAAAATGTAGCCTCTTTTGGTTATTGTCTATATACTTAGGCCTATCTACATAAACAATTTCAGTTTTTCCCCCATGGGGAGTTAATCATATACAACAAAAAATTAATACATTTTCTGGGAAAGAAAGGGACAGTGATGTGTTATTTTCAACTGAGGAAAAATATAGCCAGGTGGGGCAGGTTTAGGAAATACAATACTTGAATTATTTTTGATATTCCAAAGATGGTTTTCATATTCTTACTGTGTTAGAAAATTAGAAAAATTTTCTATTATATTAAAAATTATCTCTGATCTATAAGAGGAAAAAGTTTATTGAAAGAACCAGCTATTAGTGAGGATCTTTATTGTAAAATGTGAAGCCATTCCTATCAGATAGGATTACAACTGAAACTGAACTTAATGATTCCTAATAGAACACTGTGAAAAGTGGTTAGCAGCAGGGATAGCGCTAGCAGTATCACTAAGTATAAAAGCATTCTGAAGAAACTCAGTGGTAGGGCAAGCAGGCTGATATCCTAAAACAAGAGTATATATTAACGTGGTAGATGTTTACAATAATGGCTCTGGATTATCAAGAAAAAACCCTTTCTTTTCAGAAAGGTCTACTGAAAGAGTTAAGTATAAGATTTCCAAACACTTTTTATCAAAATATGTAATAACATCTCATTTTCTGGTGAAGCTGGATAAATCTTGCATTGCCTTATGTGTGTGTGCAATATAAAGTTGAAGAGTGCTAAGTCTAAATACAGATGTGCTATATAAACTAGAAATATGTATGGGAGATAGTTTCTTTGTTCATTGTTAGGATGTGTAGAGATTTCATGTATTTTCAAAAAAATTAAGAATAGTTATTTCAGAATAGAAAAATATGCTTACCTTCTAGAACTTTTAGATCCAGATAAAGAATGAAAAAACATGGACTGAAATTTTGTAACTTCTGAACTTAGTAAGTTTTTATTAGTTCTAAAATCTTGATGGGCTTCAAAAATATCTTCCTCAGGTAACAATTTGGGGGGGTCTTTTTGTTCCTTAACTAAAGGAGGGCAATTACTTTCCTTCTTTCTTGTCCGTTTGACTTTCCCAATGAAGAAGTCATCACCACTATCACTATCCTCAGACATGGAAGACTGTTTGTAAAACCTTTCTTCTGTGCTATCATCAAAATACTCTTTCTCTTCTCCATGTAATTCTTCTTCATCACTGCTATCACCAAGAGAGTTTTTGGGCTCTTTCTGTTCTTTGATTTGACTTAATGTTTTCATTTTTTGTTCAGCAGGTGTCTTCTGCAGTTCAGAGGAAGTGACAGGATCCTTTTCAGCACGCTTTGATGGAGAATTTGGAATGTCTATTGCATTTGCTCCATGTTCCATCTTGGCTATTTTTTCTTTTGAATTATTTATTGGTTTCTTAGCCAATATTTTGGTTTCTTTTGCTTTTTGCTCACTAACAATGGTTCCTTCATGTTGTAACTTTCTGCTATCATTTGAACACAAAGTGTCCTTGGAATGGGTTTCTTCAGAAGCATTCTTTGCTGATATTTCGTCAGTAATATTTTGTCTTGCATCTTTAAAGGCTTTGACAGCAGCTGCAATAGAAACAGCATATGACTTGTCTCCCGCAGTAAAACAATTAAGACGCATCACTATTTAAGTGCAGTATTTCTTAAATTACTTGGAAAGACTAAGGAAGACAATGGAATTTACATTAAATAGGTATAATAGATCTGACTATATTAACAAACAAATCAACTAACTTTTAAAAATCAGCTTAAAAGAAGTGCTAGAAGATGCTCATTGGTCTCTAAAATTAAAATTGTCCTTTATGAAGAACAGAAAAACTGAAGAACAAATACAAATAAACAGGATAAAATGACATTAATTTCTGTGGGAATAATGTATTGATATAATTTTATTAATAAAGTACTATCAATTGTACTTTCAGATATAAAAATATTTTCCAATCTATGACAAAAACATTTCATTTTTAAATGCATTTTATAGTATACACACATATAAATGAAAATTATCTGACAGCAATTACAAAGATAATAGGGATCACATTAATATTTAGAGAATCAATCATATTCCATTATATCATAAACATATATCTAAATATGTTATGGTAACCATATATTCAGACATAGTAAAAAAAACAAATTTAGATTTTCTGTAACCTTAGAAACCTTTTATGTTTACAGTCACCTTCCCACATTTAGAAATATCTGAAAGTGTTATTTACAATATAAAAGATGCTCAACAGAAAAATAACAGAAACAAATGATTATTTATTAAAAATAAATATGTGCACAAATGCATGTAAGTTCATAGCTTACAAGTCATTAAACCCATACCTTTCAGCACATCTATTTTTTTCTTCAGAAGAGGGTGCATTGCTAATCTGGCAATTGCTCTCTCACTGGCAGTAGAATCAGGCTGCAAATTGAAACAATAAGCACATGAGGGAGAATGAGATATTATTAAAATAAAAGTGAATAAAATAATACCTATTATAACTTTTAAAATTACAGTCAGGGAACAGCAATTTGCCAGGTCTCATTAGATAAACCATCAGTATGACTAAAGAGAAATAACCATCATGCTGGTTAAAAAAAAAAAACAAAAAAACTACTGCTTTTGAAAAATTAAAATTACCAGGTAATCAATTAATAAATACTATTTGGGTACTTAATATCTTTCCAGAATTGTGAAACTATGATGTATGATTTGAAAATAAAAAAAAAAAAGCTCCTATTCTCAAATAGCTTAAAATATCTACTTAAGAAAACCAAGTCACTATGAAAGAAAAGAGTAGTAAGTATTAACCTGGGTATAAACCTATTATTACACTAAAGTTTGAAGTTACATTTAGATATTGAGAAAATATGTAATATTACATATTTATATTTTCAATCATATCACTATTGTACCCTCAGAACCTCCCATCAAAGATCCTGATTTACAGCCAACACATTTTAAATAAGTGATAATAACTGAATGGGAAGAGATTATAAATAATATTTAATGTATCTATGAATTTAGAGCACTCACATTTTGAGCTAAATGCTTTAAATATCTGTAGGCTGACAACTTTGAAATTTTTACCTACGATTTTAACTAGAGTCCAGACTCACATATATGTTCAGATACCTATTTGACATGTTAAAAGAAAATTCGTTGATTTTCTTGTCAAGGCCACTTCTATAATCTTTGCTTTTTTTTGAAAAAGATTTATTTATGCATACAAGAACTGGGGTACAGGCCAAAGTGTGGGGGTTGAGCGCATCCACCAGAGACAGAGTAGGGAACAGAACAGGCAGACTGACTGAAAAACACTACTGAGGGGAGCAAAAGGTAAAACATGAGAGGTCTCCTGTGCCATGTGGATCACATCCTTGGCTGGGGATTGAACTCATGCTGCTGTGGCTGCAGATGCTCCATCGTGTGGTGTTTAGCCCATTGCGTCATCAGGGAGGCCTCTGTAATATTTGCTATTTTAATGTACTTAATTTCAATGTTTCTGGTTGCTCAGGCCTCAAATTCTTAACATTTCTCAACCACATTTCTCATTCCTTACACCTCATGATTAATATTTCAGCAAATTCTAAAAGTTCCTTATACAAACTATCTCCATAAGCAGTCATTTCTCACCATTTTTACTCTTAGTATGCTTGGTCAAATACCAACACCTTCTACCAGGACCAATATAGCAAGCTTGCATCTGATCACTTCCCTTTCCATAGAGCAGTAATAAGGAGCTTTTAAAATGTAAATAGGGCATTCTATTCCACCTTAAGCTGTTTTCCACCCCAAAGGCTCTATTCCACAAAATGCACATGGATGATCTCATTATATTCAAGTCTCTGCTCAAATACCATCTGAATTAACATAACACTTCCCATTATATTTTATTTCACATTTGCTAATACTGCATGAACTACATTTGCTTTCATATATACAAGGCCAGGTATTTAATTTTTTTCCCTACTGCTATGGACAAAATACTTAGAGGAGTAACTGGAAATAGCTGGCATTCAAGAAATATCTTATAAAGCAAATGAATAAATTTCACTAATATATATATGAAAGTAGAGCTCCTAACTTTAAATATTTTTATTTTAAATGTACCCTTCATTAGTAATAGTCCACCATATGACATTTTTTTTCTCCCAGTAATACAAACATGAGTATTTAAGTGAAAGCAAATGATGGCAGTTTGAAAACTATTCTCTCTGGAGATTTTATCTATATAATAGCAACCAAAAAACTTTGTTATAGTCACTGCAAATCCCATGTGAGGGCCATATAAACGCTTTGTGTACTGAGAGTATCGCCCCAAATCATATCCAACTAGAAATTCAGTGTGTGACCTTGTTTGGATATAAGGGCTTTGTAGATAAAATTAATTATGAAGCGATCACACTGGCTTCAGGAAATCTAATTCAATGAAACATGGCTGGTGTCATTAGAAGGAAACAGAGAAAGACAGAGAGGGAACAAGGTTGGGGCAGAGGTGAGAGTTATTCTGCAACAATCAAGGATCTTAGAGTACCAGAAGTTGGAAGATGAAAGAAGTTTTTTCCTGGAAACTTCTGAGGAAGCATATCTCTACTCATGCCATGATTTCAGTTTTCAGTCCCCTGAAATAGGAGAGAATAAGTATGAATTTCAAAACACCCAATTGTATTACTTTGTTATAGCAGCCTCAGGGAAACTGCCTCTGTTTAACCTTGTTAATAAACAAGGTTTAACTTTTGTGGACCCATTATTAATTACAGTGTTAATTCAATCCTCTGTTCTTTAAACCCTCACAGGGGATCCTGATGTAAAACAGGACAGCTAACTTATTTTATCTATCTTAGAGAGATATGAGAATCTGGAAAGAAGCTATTGCTAGTGTATTCTGAATCACTAAGTGACAAGTTGGACTGCTGACTGTAAGAGGTAAACCTACTTGCTTGAGTCTTAAAGGAAGGATACTTACAGTTTTAACATAGAACCCTTACGGAAGGACATTATTTTCCAGGCTAAAAGGCTCAGAAGAATTTCAGTCACATGAGAATGTTAGGGTCTACAAACTTTCAGAGAGGAAAAAAGCTATAACAACAATAATAACAAAACAACAACAACAAAAAAAAAACAAAATTCAGGAATCAGAATTAGAGGTCAAAAGAGTACTTCACTAAAATGAAGAATGAGGGCTAGGGCTAGGGCTAGTGTTAAATAAAACAACAACAAAGAAAGAAACAAAAGAGTGAGGAAGGCATGGGATATAAAAAATGGAGATTTAGGCAAAGGGATTCCCAAGGATGAGGCCAGATTTAGATTTATAATACCTAGTATATTCAGTATCTTTTTTTTTTTTAAAGATTTATTTATTTATGCATACAAGCACTGGGGTACAGGCCAGAGGTGTAGGGGGGTGAGAGGATTCACCACAGAGAGC
>JAGFMF010011668.1:6383364-6418203 GCA_019455555.1 Galemys pyrenaicus
AGGGGTTGAGAGGACTCACCAGAGACAGAGCGGGGAACAGAACAGGCAGATCCACCGAAACACACTGCTGAGGGGAGCAGCGGATGCAGCAGGAGAGGTCTGCGCTCCATGTGGGTCATACCCCTGGCCGGGAGCAGGGACTGAACTCCTGCTGCAGTGGCTGCATTTTGCCTCCTATTGTGTTGCTTAACCCACTGTGCTACCAGAGAGGTCCCTAAACTTGCTAGTTATTAAATTAGCCTTTCATAGGTATCAAACTACCAGCATGGGGAGTGACTTCTTAATGATTCCATTGTCTCATACAGATAGCCTGAGAGTTGCTAATTTCTTTAAACTTTAAGCTTTCAGAATAAGCGAAATCACAAATCAATGACTTAAAACTCACATACACATCAATAAAGCACTTCCCAGTCTTTATCACTAACCCATATCTTTCAGTACTCCAGATTTACACATCAGATTGACTACATCAGAACACCACTCTTAATTTTTTTTACCCTGTCCTATATTTTCCCATTATACACCATTTAATAAAATACTAATTTCTTTATTACATTGTCCTCTCCATTGTCCCTCCCCAAATAAATTAAAGTAGATCAGTAAACTTTCTCTTTTATCTCAGGTATATCAGATTACAGGAATTCAGGATTGAATTATCAAAGCATACTTATTAATCCAATAAACTATTGAAGTGCTCTGTTCACATGTCATCTCTCTCACTAAAGTATACAAGTTTTTGAAGGGACACCAACAATTTCTGTACTTCTATAAACTAGTAGAGCTATCTGGCATGCAAAATACAGAGCTAATATATTTTTTTTGAGCTAAAATCAAAATATTGGTCATGAGGATGACTCTGAATTTTTCTCGTAAAGTATGTTACTAAATAGTATAAAGTGAAAAGCGAATTCCTACAGCTCTCATTAATACAATAAGAATAATTCTAGCTTCTGATCTAAAGTCACAATGCAATACAGACAATGATGAATGAGATGATTTGGATCTCCAAAAGAGCTCTGTCCAGAACCACTTTGTCATTAAAATGTTTTGACATTAACTTGTCAAAAAGGTGTTGAGGGCCTCCCTGGTGGCAAAGTGGGTTGAGCACCTCACTGTAAAGCATCCACGGCAGAGCAGTGACAGTCTGATGCCTGGCCAGGGAGACCTCTCCTGCCTCGCCCCGGTGCTCCCTTCTGCAGCATACTTCAGTAGATCTGCCTGTTCTGTTCCCACTCCTTCTCTGGTGAATCCTTTCACCTCCCACACCTCTGGCCTGTACCCCAGCTTTTGTCTGCATAAATACAATAAATAAGTAAATCTAAAAAAAAAAATCAGTTTTGAAGGCAATGGACATCTTGAGTATTTCCTCTGTACCACTTATATAGCATTAAAGACTATAGGATATACTATACTAAAAATATTGATATTACATAGTTATTTGCCAAAGAAGTCAAGCAGGAATTATTTCCAGATTGAAGATAAAGAAACATACTCAAGGACACATTATTAGTTCCCAGTACTAAAGTGGTATTGGGCCTCCTTGGTGGCGCAGTGGGTTGAGTGCCACACTGTGAAGCATCCATCACACAGCAGCAAGAGTTCGATCCCAGGCCAGGGAGGGAACCCACACAACAGCAGCAGATCTCTCCTGCCTCACCTGCTGCTCCCCTCAGCAGTGTATTTCAGTCCATCTGCCTGTTCTGCTCCCCATTCTGTCTCTGGTGAATCCTCTCACTTCCTATGCCTCTGGCCTGTACTCCAGCTCTTGTATGCATAAATTAATAAATTAAAAAAAGAAGTGACATCAACAAAATTGTTAAATGTTACAAATGGTTTTATTCCTTTTGGTCTTTATAATTATGTCCTTCTGTATTTTAAAAGTCATCAACACATTGCTGACTTTACTTCTAAAAAACTCACTAATATTTGAAATTCAAATTCATAAACCGGAAATAAAAAGTTAATAACGAAGTCTTAAGCAGGATAATTAGATAGAGAAAAAAATGAAACTAAAAACTACACAATTTTAATAAGGATTTATCTTCATTTTCACTAGAAAAATGTGACGGTACTTTACTATAACATCTTAAAAAATTTATAAATGTGCACGTTCACCTTTGAAATGCGTTACTGAGAGTCTTTGGTGTGCAGAACACCATATACTATACAGACAGAAACACAAGTAACCAAAGCAGTGCAGAGCTTAATTGTTTTTTTTTTAAAGATTTATTTATTTATGCATACAAGCACTGGGGTACAGGCCAGAGGTGTGGGGGGGGTGAGGGTTCACCACAGACAGAGCTGAGAGCAGAACAGGCAGATCAACAGAAGCACACTGCTGAGGGGAGCAGCCAGCACAGCAGGAGAGATCTGCTGAGTCATGTGGGTCCTCTCCCTGGCTGTAGGCAGGGATAGAACTAGTGTTGCAGTGGCTGAGGTTTGCTTCATAGTGCGTTGTTTAACCCACTGCGACACCAGGGAGGCCCAGAGCTTAATTTTTGAAGCAAGATGCAAATACCTGCCATGGTTATACAGAGGAAGATACAATGTAACCAACTGTTAAAAATTAATTACCTAAGTAAAATATGTATGAAGTAAGCAGGATAATTTCTGCTGAGTTTCTGTTGTTCTCAATGGTGAGAATGATAAAAAGATACACAAATTACTGACAGGTCTGTCTCGAATTGCATAATCTTCCCATCCTTTATGATAGACATTCCAGGCATGAGACTTCATGAATCATTCAGTGTCTTTTCCAGCAAATTAACTGTGTAGAGGCTGGTGAAGATTTTGCATAAGTATGGTGAGATAACATGCTATCACATAAAACTACAGGGAACCTTAGAAGCGGGAATGCACAATATGTGTCTAGGGAACATGACGTTGACTGTACTATCTAGAAATGGAGATGACAGACAAAGCTGATCAGGATGAATGGAGTGAACTGTTGAAAAGTCATTTATACCCAGGAGGAATTAGACCTAGTCTGGTACATACTAAGAATTTGATTTAGGTTCTTGAATAGAAGAGTAACAGTATAAAACAAAGTAAGTTTACTATTGGGAAATTTTACTAGTATTAGGTTTTTGCTGGCAGCCAGGTAAAGAAATACTAATGTCTACAAATAGTAATGTCTCATTTTAGTCCCAAGTTGACTTTCATGTAAAATGTTGAATCTTCATATTTTAAAAACTAACCTGATGCACCGATCAACTATAAATTACTTTCATCAAGAGAGCGGATTAATCACTAATATGAAAATAACCACTACTTCAGTGAGTAAAACAAAAACTTGAATAGTCCAAAGATCTGCATTTCATTTAAAAGTATATATTAACTAACTAAACATAAACATTATCAAATTATTGCACGAAGCTTCAAAATCCTTTTAAGATTACTGTCCAATCTCATGCACTAGAAATAGGACAAAATAGTTTGTTTTAACCTAAGTGATCAAACATGATCACATTTTTAATGCCAAAGGAAAAAACAAGAATCCTTACTATTCTTGGCACATATAATCACTGTTCAGAGAGGTGGGCAGAGAAATGAGATCCAGCATTATGTCAGTCTGAACATTCTATGCAGAATACTGCATTTTAAGAAATGTGAGCAGAGTTTTGGTTTTTTTTTTTTTCATTCTACAAAATCTCTTTTCTAAGATGAATGGCCTTGGGGAAAGTTTACTACTTTGAATTCAAATCCAAATATTTCTTTCACAGAGCATAGATTTGTGGCGAATTTATAAAGAATATAAGATATTTAAAATCACTTTTAGAAATACTCAGGATCGCATGTTAAAATTAGTGAAGGTGAGGGGCCTCCCTGGTGGCACAGTGGGTTGAGTGTCACACTGTGAAGCATCCACAGCATAGCTGCACGAGTTCGATACCCAGCCAGGGAGGGGACCCACATGGCGCAGCAGACCTCTCCTGCCTTGCCCACTGCTCCCCTCAGCAGTGTATTTCAGTCGAGCTGCCTGTTCTGTTCCCTACTCTGTCTCTGGTGAATCCTCTCACCTCCTGCAACTCTGGCCTGTCCCCCAGCTCTTGGATGCATGGATAAAATAAATCTTTAAAAAAAAAATTCAAATTAAGTCAACCACTATTTCCTAACTAGTTATTTTGTCCCCAATCTCTTTCCCTGTAATCAATTCTCTACTCTCCTGTAGATTATTTTAAAAAAACACAGGATTACTCAAAGACCTTTGATCATCTACAGCTTCTTAGCCTTTAAATTATATTTTCATCTGCCATATTAGCCACTGTCTTTAGTTGCTGCATTCATTCCATTCCATGTTCCAGCCACATTAATCACTGCAAAAAAAACTTGATTTGTCTTCTTTTATGACTCATAGTACACTAAACACTGAAGCTAGAAAAACAGCATCTTATTCTCCAAAAAAAGAGACATGTAAAGAAATAATTACAGTTCTACGTGTGAAATACTGTAATAGAAATGGAATACTGAACAGCTCTTCCAAATCACACAACGTATTTTTAAACATGCATGTTTCATTATTGGTGTGCTTTATTTATCTACAATGCCTTTCGCAAAAAAGAATCACAGTGCTTCTTCAAGTTACAAATCAGTGTCCCCCATTCTGTAAGATCTTCCTTAAATCCTGTAAGTCATTAAATGAATTGACCCTTTAGGTTCCTATGACTTTTTGATTTTTTAAAGAATAAAAGTGAACTATATGTTTATATTATATGTTGCCAAAGAAGCTTTCCTTAATTAAAGCAATTACTCCCCTTGACATCGTTTTGATTTTAGAGCACTAGATAACTGACATAATTTAATGGCAGGCAGAGAAAACTGAATGAAATTCTTAATATTCATGAAAAATCAAACATTCAGCTTCTCTTGTTATCCCAAAATATTCTGAGTAGCCAAAACATTAACATAAGTTATTCTAACAAATAGAAAAAACCAAAAATATTACAGTTTCCATTACAACAGAACTCTATCAATACAAGATGTGTGTTCTAATTAATGAGTACAAATGTCCAAAAAGAATTTATCTGCATAACCCCAAGTTTAGGTGATATCCCAGTTGAATAGAAAAGAAAATCCCATTTTTCAAGACCAGTTATTTATTGTGCTTATTGCTGTTATTTCTCTATGGTAGTTTGCCTACCATTGTGTGTTTCCAACAAAACATGTTGTAATATTTGCCTCTTCTCTCAGTCACTACATCAGTTCATAATGGAATTAGGACAGTAGTATTGGTTGTCCAGATTTTTGAATGAATAGTTGAAAAGGATTTTGGATAAGTTCATAGTTAGTAGAAATGTTCTGCCAAGGTTGTAAGTTCAAATTTCCAGAATTACAAAACATAATAAAATCAAAACAAAAATAAAAAAAGTTAAAAAAGAGCTCATGTGATAATTCTTTCTTCTGTCTCCCGCTAAATCGTGTTTACATACTCAGTAGTCTTTGAACTAGTTTTATCAGGACAGAAGCAATTCCAAAATCAGTTCTTATTTTAAAAATCAGTTGTAAATAGTAATAGCAATTTCATTACTTTGGCCAATAAGCTGTAACTTTTGTTTTCAAATCTAAGTAAGCAGTTTCAAAAACAGATGAAATGCCACTTTCATGCGTCATAACTGTTCTCATTTAAAAAATAAAAACAAATCAAGACCTTTACAGAATTGATATAATTAATCTTTATACTAACAAGCCTACAATGAAAATCAAGAACACCTCCATATTAAAAATGCAACAATGGTAAGGGTTTGAGGAATAAGCCTTATTCAAAACACTGGCTTAAAGCTACTGAAACCACTTATCAAGAAGCAAGCTAGAATTCCAACCTGATGATTTGTTTTTAAACACCACAGAATATAGCAGTGTATGGTGATCTTTTAAAAGATCACTCTTTCTCTTTATTATTTCAAATGTCATGGTACAAAGGATATTAAAGTAGGGAATCTCGTTCTGACTTTAGTAGCAATAAAAGTTCTGTCTTTTCAAAAACTCTAAGTTAGAGGGCCTTCGAGCACTGGTTAAGATGACTGTAAAATGAAAACCCTAGTCATTCTTCTGTTTCTGATCCTTAACATTAAAACAACAACAAAAAAGATGACTCTGTGGTTAGACTCCTAGTAACAGTTTTTTAGTATTCTACTTATCTATAGAGACTCCATGCAATCTCAAAGTTCTAAACATGTCAATACAAGGAAGAAATTTTGCATCAGTCACCCAGCTAGCCAAGCAACATACTCTTTATAACTGACACATTAGTAAGTGTTGGGGACAAAGAATTCAGTTTAACAACCTGTTTTCTTAAGATGGTCTAAGTGTAGGAATGGCAGGAAAACAGGTTGCTGTGTGATATAATGGCACCAACAGAAACAAACTAAGGGGTTGTATAAAGAAGGTGGAGTCAAAGGGTAGTGTCAGTGTAATTTTCCAAGAGCAAGTAATACAATAATTGAGTATTGATGTGAACAGTAAGTCTTTATTCGGTGAGAAAGATGTGCTGTGTGTAAAAAGTCTGATCAAAGGAAAGAAAGCATGGCATAGCTATACTGGGGGTTCAGTAAGGCTGGTGCAAAAAGTATGGAATAGGCAGATACAGAAGAGAGAAGGTTAGAGTACAATAAGAAAAAGAGAAAATGCATTCTGAACAGATCTGTATTTTAGAAAGATCACTGATTACAGTGCTGAACGTGATGTGAAGGGAGTAACACTAGAGGCAGAAAGTCCAAGTGAGAAATTATAAGATCTGAAGTAAGAAATGGCTACACATTTAGAAGACAGAAATAACTAGTGTTGGTAAAAAACAAGATCGTGAACAGGAGGGACCTAAGCGGAAAGGAATTCAAAATGATTTTTAGGTTAAAACACTAGACGAATGATAGTGTTAAAATCAATTCTGGAATAGAACATCTTTCTAGAGCATGGTGGATGTTAGGCATACAAAATGTCTAACATCTAGATGCTCTAGATGTCTAGCGCATACAAAATGTTAGGATTAATGCTAAGATACCAACCATTTTTGAAATAACTGCTTATTTACTCTTTTCTCTTTGCCTTGCAATACATTACCCTTACCCCTCTTGTCCCAGAGGGACAACTGACTGGACCAGTGATGAACATCTAAACCAAGACAGGCTGAGGACTAAAGCCAGTGGGAGTTGGTTTCATGAATAGAAAGCATGAGTATTCTGGAGTTCAGGTTGTCATGATAAGCTAGCCATGGGTGAAGGAATGAAAGCAGTCTGGAGAGTCAGAGATTAAGGGAGTTAAGAGGGAGAGTGTGCTAAAGATGAGGTGAAGATGATGAAAAGCAGAGACAAGCATAAAAGAGAAGGAAAGGGGGGCAAGAATGAAACAAACAGAATTGTCTCATTTCAGAGAGCTGCCAGGTCCTAACTCTAATCCCTGGAGAGGTAAAGCTGCTCACACCCTTATGCTTCATAAGAAATCTTACAAATACTATGTTTATCATATTATCTCATTCAATCTCTATGAGCGTAAAGTCTAGACATATTTCAGGAAGTTCTTGTGCTATTGAAAGTAAAGTAGCTAACACCATTAGTTTTATAACCAGTGAAAAAGTCCACCACATAATAACTACTTGACCTTGGGAAAGTTGCTTAAGCCCCAGTCTCCTAATCTATAAGGATAATAATATCAATCTCATAAGAGTGAATAAAAAACATGCAATATAGTTTCTGGAACATAATAAATACCCAATAAAAGCTAGTTATTGCCTTTATTATTGAAGGTTTCTTGTTCACTTTGACTGATTTCAGTATGTCTTCATTTTACCATCTTTCTTCTCTAGCTAAATAACTTGGGAGAGCTATAAAAGCTATAAAAGGTGACAAGCTACTTTAATAATAAAAAAAAGGGGCCTCCCTGGTGGTGCAGTGGGTTAAGCAACGCACTATGAAGCAAACCACAGCCACCGCAGCACGAGTTCGATCCCTGCCTCTGGCCAGGGAGGGGACACACATGGCACTGCAGACCTCTCCTGCCTTGCCTGCTGCTGCCCTCAGCAGTGTGTTTCAGTCAATCTGCCTGTTCTGCTCCCCACTCTTGTCTGGTGAATCCTCTCACCTCCCGCTGATTCTGGCCTGTACCCCCAGCTCTTGTATGCATAAATAAATAAATCTTTAAAAAAAATAATAATAATAATAAAAAAAAGAACAAAAATGAAGTGTCAAAACCAATGTTTGTATTATCTTCAAAGTTAAAAGTATCAAAACTAATAGAAAAGACAGTAAGTCTTGGTATTCATACAGTGGAATCTATAAAATTATAACCTATGATCATATAGTATCGTAAAGAACAGGCATTTCCCCCCACCCCTTGTCCAAGAAAACCAAATTCCTAGTTCTAAAAATATCACAGGTTTTCTTAAGGAATTCAGTCTTGCAACAAAATACCCTATTATCATAGCGAGCAAATACAGGACAGTCAGTCATGAACAAAACTAAAAATGCATTGGCATATGAGCCAAGGGGAAAAATCATCTGAAAAAAAGAATAAGTAGAGGTTTTTCTCAAAATTTAATTGTGACTTTGTTTTATGACTAGTTCTTTGATACTCCCATGTACATGATAAACACTTCCTTAGAAAATTACAAATGACCATTTGGTTTTAAAAAATGCCCTATATATTTGTTTCTTTAGAAAAGTTGCCCAATTATACAAAAGAGCCATGAATGAGGAGTGGAATTTGACCTGGCAGAGAAGCAAACACAGTGTTTCTAGTTCTCTTTTTATACTATTTTATTTTTATTTTTTTTAAGTGAAACTTGTTTTACACATTGAATTACAAAAGTTGAAATGAGAGCATCTACTCTAGACCACCATAATTGTTGCCAACAATTCAAGAAATACATATACTACTAATTTTATAAATTCAAAGAATATAGGTGTAGAAATTTAGCTTCCTATTAAGCGACAATTAGCCTGGTATTGTGCAACCCTGGTATTATGCATCACAAAGAAAAACAGAATAAAAGATCTATGGTGGTGACTCAGTAATCTTGTGAACTATGAATTTTAACTATCACTGAATCTGATTTCCTGCTGCTGATGAGATGTAAGAAAACCAAGAAAAAGCTTCACATAGACCAAACAGGAAAATTAGTCTTTGAAATTAATTAAATAAATTTCATTAAGTTAGTGGGAAAGTATTTTGAAGATTGGTGTTTGTTCTGAAACTCTTTATACACTGCACATATACTTGTATATATAATGTATCCTTTGCATGGTAAAATAAAATCAACAATTACAAAGCAGTTCAAAACCTCTGAATAATTTAGGACTACAAAAATGACTATTCAGAAGAAATTACAGGGAAATTTTTAGGTAAGGAATGTAATTTAGTAAGGGTTTAGGTTAAGAGAAAGTGAAAGAGACAGAGAGAAATGATAACTTTCTATCTTAGTATTATCCTGAAAGTGAAAATCTCTAAAGATTTTATTTCTTATAGGAATTTCATGAGAAAATAAAGCATATGAGAAGTCAAAGTGTTATGTAAACCAAAGTGACAAATGAAAACTAGGAGTAAATACAGAGTATTTTGACTAAATGAATGGATTAAAAGGGGATTATATCCTTAAGAAAAGATACACCAAGTGGATTCAATGAGTTTTGCAGTACTGTTTGTTGGGGGCAGGTGAGGACAAATAAAAACACAAGAAATAAATAAAGCTATGCCAAAGAAGAATCATGAGCTTCAATCCTATGTCTGTTTCTACTAAGATTAATTTTAACTTTGTCCTATAAAATTTTGCCATTCCTGCAGAACGGAAAATGGTAAGGAACTTTGATAATCTAACTCAATTAAGATACTGTTAGAAAATTCTCTTCCTCTTCTATCTCAAAACTTAAAAGTTATACCAAAATGTAATACTCAAATATACATGCAAAATGACCCTAAAATTTAGGTAATTGCCGGTACCAAATGTTGTGTTTAAGTTCCTCAATAAAACAGTCTCCCAGACATTTAATAGTATGTCATTTGGTAAATGAAAGTTTCCACAAAATAAGAGCACTGAGAAGACCTAAAAATTACACTAGTGAAGAGTCTGGCTGAAAGAAACAAAAATACGCATCATTTTGGTCCAATACTAATTTTATTTCAAGTTACTACAGAGCTAAATAAAATGCTGACACCACCACACAAAAATTTATTGAGTTGGCAATATGCAAAGCATGATGTCAGCCACCAATATTACCATCCACATTACCAAACAGCATGAACACTTTAATTCCTGAACTCAACTTAGACTTAAGGCCTAAAGTTACAGTAAAAACAAAAAATTTAGGCATGAGGCATTGTTAAACATCGCTGAGTTTACCCTGGCAGAGTTTTAACTCAAATCTGTCTAGCACTGTAACAAAATTCAGTAAAAAATATGGAAAAATACAAACTTTAAACATACTGCAGTTTTCTAAATGTACTGCGTTCTTCACCAGTCCCACACAAATAATTCTTTGTCAACTCACAATATTCGAAGAAGCAAGGTCACACACATACACATACATGCATGCACACACACACAACTCCTCAAATAAGTAACATCACACACACATCACAGGTTGACAGGAGGAAAACACACACATGTACAGAGGTTCTTACCTTCATAGCATGAATTTCTTCAAGCAATCTTTGTGCCCGTCTTTGGTTTTTTGACACTGCATCTTCAGTACCCCTGCAAAAAACAATATGCAGGCAGATTAACATTAATTTGAGACACATATCATAATGAAAATAATTCATTTATTTTAGAAAAGCACAATACACTTCTAAATAAGAAACATTTGTTAATCCTAAACTACTCTACTCCTCCCCTCTGCCCAACACATATCTCAATCCCATCAACAAACCCATGTTTTTGGCAAAAATAAGTACTGTACCACCATTACATTCAAGACTGTATCATTCATAGATAATATGACTTCTAATTCCTTAATGGGAAAGCCAAATAACTTTTTAATCACTCGACTAATAGCATGTTTTATTTAAAAAAATATATATTTTGTAAGCTACTAGTAAAGGTTACATAAAATTTTATTAGAACAAAATTCATTCTGTAGAATTATAGAAATACTTAAAAGTACTAAGTATCTGATTTCAGTTCAATCTGAAACATTTATGAAAAAAGAAATTAATCAGGAATAAAATACATCTGAAGACTGTATTCATGCTCAAAGTAAAAAAAGTATACTTTTTTCTAATGGTAGTGATACTAAAAATTCAATTTTTCACATATAAGTCACACAAATAATTTCACATAGATAATTCACATAATTATATAAATTTTTAAAAATCAGAATACTATATTTTAATAAATATTTTTAACAAGATACTGAAGACTTCAACTTAATTATCCATTCAAGAGAAAAAGTAATACAAAACCTTCATATGTGGTTCAAGTTATGGTCAGAAAGACCAAAAAGAGTTTTGAAAAAAACAAAACAGAAGAATTCACATGTCTCAAGTGACTATCAGGCACACATCACATAAGGACATGCTGACACCGCACATTCTACTGCCCTCAGATCCTCTCTGTTCAACAAAGTGCTGCATGAGAAAGACATTTAATTATTCCTCCAGGTCCCACCCTCAAGTTTTGTAAATACTGAGTAAAAGTAACTGACATATTATTCATAGGATCATTATTTTAAATGACTAACTTTTTTGACTTTAGTCTGGAAACACTCCTGACAAGTTTTCGGATAACCAAAACTCGGATTCTCTTCACGTCTTTTCTCATCTTCACAACCTTTAAGAAATAAAACCAAAAGTAGAAAAGCTCTTAATTCAAGAAAGAAAGAAACATAAGTCTTAATATCATCAACTAAATCTACTACTTTAACCAAATTTTTATTTAACTATATTCACAGTCTGATGAAATCAAACTTCTTCCACAAACACTGAAGGGAATAAATTAACATTCTAAAAATGTGTCTGAGAACTAAGAGAAGGTTACAATTTTTTAAAAAGTTACAGTATTCCCAGAGTTTAGGATTTTAATATTACATACAGATCAGGTTGGGCCTGGAACATAAAAAACTCTGAGTTCCCTGAGATCAGAAACCATCATATTCACCTTTGCATTCTTAAGTCTTAAAATAGCGTAACAGTTATTCAATCTACCCAAACAGTCTGTACTAACAAAAGCAAATGTGTGAAAATGACTGCATTTTATTTATAAAGCATTCTTGACATTTATTTTTAATAAAATTTTTCAAGCATAACTTTAAAAGACTAAAAAGGGACACACATAAACACACACACACACAAATGCACAAGAACACACATAATACCAATACAATTTAAATCATCCCATAAAGAAAAAGTGGCTGAGAACAAAACAAAGTATAGGTGAAAAAGGGAATTCTCTCATTAGGAAGGACTAGATATTACAATACTAATTAATATAGTGGGACGCTAATTATTTTGAGTTTATTTATTTTTATAATGTTTTTTGCTTAGAAGAACTGGGATGCAGGTCAGAGGTGCAGGGGGTGGGGAAAGGAGAGGTGAGAGAATTCACCAGAGACAGAATCTGGAGCAAAATAGGCAGATTTACTGAAATGCATTGCTTAGGGGAGCAGCAGCCAGAGACAGGAGATCTGCTGTGCCATATGTGGGTTAGCTACCTGACCAGGCATTGAACTCAGGCCACAGTGGTGGATAGCATTGAAACTTAACCCCTAGGCTACCAGCGAGGCCTGTTTAGAACTTATGTTTTACTTATATTTAGGAGTAATACATCTTACACTTATCTTAGAATGTTTCCTCTTTTTTCCTTCAGGAACTATATAAAATTTAATTAACATTTTTTCCTGTAAAACCTTCAATGACTTCTTCAGTTACAGATAACTTCTCCACCTTGCAGGGCTTACTCTACATTGTAGGTAGCACTAATCTCACTAATTGCTCCTCTATCTTTTTCTAGTCTATTGAGTTCCTTTCAATATTTACAGTTTTCTGTCTTGTTGGCACACACAATTCCTCAAATTCTATTTTCCAAAATAACAATATGACCATTATCCTGTTTCTTCAACACTATGGCACTGGGCTGAATACTTTGTCTTATCTGTCATTGATATCATTCACCCCCTACAATTAAATCATACCCCAATGTATAATTTTTCTCTACCCTAAGTTTTGCCATCGTTCTGAATGATGTAGACATCCACTTGATTAATACATCCAGTACAATAGCCTCATTTCTTGACTTCCTCTTTTATAATGTCCTAACCTAGTCCATTTCAGTCACCTGCTTCCAAGATCATCCTGTAGTCCTTGTTATCAATCATGACTACTCCATTTCTAAAACCAATAACTCATATATTCCACCCTGAGAAAACACATTCTTCAATCAGCTTGCTCAGCTCCACCTACTGCAATCTTTGACTTCACTGCGACCAGTCTACTGATCTTTCTAAAAGTTTTATTCCTTTTCATTGTCTTCCTTTTATCAAGTTTAGGTTGTTAATACCTTAAACTCCCCTATCCATCTGATCAGCAAAACTTTAACCCAGAATGAAAACATTTTCAGTTCATCAAAGCAATCCCAACAGCCAGGAAATACTTGAGATAACATTATAAATTCATCCTAATTAGTCTCATATGAGCTTCTAAGCTTTCTAGCAAGTCTACTGTAATTTTATTTGGTCAATTCACTTTATACTGACTATTTTAAATCTTTGTCTGCTACTCTAAAACAACTCACCTTCTTATTCTTCTCTTTCAATTTCATGGAGAAAATAACTATCAGATGGGAACCATCATTTTTTCTAATAAAATGAATGCAAATTTACTTACATTATCCATTCTATTCTATTAAAACAGTTATAGAAATACCACTACAGATGTGAGATAATCGTTTTACTGTGTTTCCAGTACCATCCTTTCCTGCCTTCCTAGAACCCTTACTATAGGACTGTCCCTTCACTCTAGCATCTTCAATCCCTTAAAATATATTTATTCCCACAGATTTTTAAACAGTCACTGTTAAGGACAAGACAGAACATACTCACTACAAAGTTCATTGGGAGCACCCTCTCTTCAAATGTACTACAGTCTAGTTTTTGTAGATATTCAAAATATCGTGTTATCTCCATTTCTGCATATCTCATAGGCATGATTTGATTTTTGTTCCCACAAGTCCACTAAAATGTCATGACTTCAATGAAAATTTTGAAGAATTCCTGACTCCAATGGGAATATTTCAAACTTCCTTTGATTTGAAATCAGAGCAGGATTAGACAGCTCCTCCTTGAAAAACTTTCCCCTTGGTTTCTAAGACAGACACATGCCTGGCTTTCCATCTTCCTTTGTAGCCGTTCCTTTTTGGTCTTCTTTGAAGGCTCATCCACCTCTAACAACCAAGAAGTACAAGGGTGTAGTCCTAGGCAAGCTCTTTTTAAAATGATACTCTGTTTAGTCTAAAAAAATCTTATGTGTGTACAGCTTTAATTTGCTACTTAAACAAAGATGACTCAAAAATTTCCACCTTCATAAGGTTTTTTTAGTTTCAAGTGTGCCAACTGTCTATTTGAAATTTTTTCACTGTGTTTAAAATCACTTCAAACTAATACTTGAACCCATGTTCTTCACCCCTACTTGAGCTCTTTCCTAGGTTTTCATATGTGAGGGTACAGAACAATTCATTCAGTTGAAAACCTAGCCAATTACAGGCAACTCACTTTTCTAAATTCTTTACAGTGAATCTATCACTAAGTTCTTTTAATTTATTCCCTAATTATTGCTCAAATGGTATCCTTTTTTTTTCTTTCTATCTTGATTTCCTAGTTCTCTTGGCTCAGTTATTCTAAATTAGACTGCCTATCATTCTTATCCTTCTCTAATCTATTACCCATAACATTGCCAGACTGTTACACACACACACACACACACACACACACAAACACCCAGATAGACCTGATGTTTCACCTTTACTTTACTCTCTTCAGTGGTCCCAACTGCACGAGGACTTTTTTTCTAGTCTTTCCTCCTTACCATGCTCACATCTACCACCAAGTCTACCATCTGCTGTTTTCTCTGGTAGGAATACTCTTCTTCCCCATGGTAAGCTGTTAACACCTTATTCTGATTTTGGCTTAATTCTCATTTTTCATAGTCTTTTTCAGTTCCCTGAGAGAGTCAAAATTCTCCTTTAAAACTCTGAGTGCTTCTAGATTTTAACATTTTACTTTTAATCTTTCTTTAATGTGTCTTTTTCCTGGTAGATTATCAATTCCATGAAGGCCTGGTTTTACCCAGCAATGCATCTCAATATCTAACATAGTGGATGGTATTAGGCTAGGTGTTACAAACAACTGTTAAGTAAAAGACGAAAAAGGTAGCAATACTCACTAATTCAAATGCAAATTAACAGAATGGAGAAAAATCAGGTTACTTTCCCATTAGTTATATTTCTCTCTTTGAATTTGCTTCAAAGTTAGATCTATTTAGGAAAAAATCTTATTTGCAGAAATGAAGTATCACTTAGACTAGGTTGAATTGGAAAAAAAGAGCTGCTACATTTCACAAGCAGTATAATACAGGTTTATGATAAATCTTTTTGATAAGTGATTCAAGAAATGAATGACTAGTGAGTGGTATATTATGCATTAAAATATATTAACACATACTTCTAATTTCACATACCCTCAGGTGTATGACATGATTACATACCATTAGCTAACTGCTGTTAGCCAATTTAACTAATAAATTGCAATGGGCAGAGTTGGACCCTGGGTACATTCCAATCATGGGAAAGCAAGATTCCAATTTTAAAATTCCAATTTAAGAAGTACTATGTTTGTCATTACTGCATAAGGGAATTCTAAAAGCAAAGGGAATGCTTCAAGTACTCAGTTGCAAGCCAATGCCAGGAAATGCTTTTCTATGTACAGACAGAAAAATAATGATAGTATTTTTAAAAATATATTCATTTTATGTAATAATGATTTACAATTTTTTCTCACAACTGTCCACCCCAATCACAGCTTTCTCCAAACATTTGACTTTGTTTTTCCAAATTTAACAAAGAGCTACCAATAGTCTTTTGATTATGATTAAAAAGCTTGCCAGTTCATCTGTCACCTACATAGTGAGAAATAACCCAAAAGTCAACATATAGGTCTAAGACACCCAATACCACCAGAAGGCCAATGTATGTCTTGAAGGCAATGTTCTTAGGTAGTTTTTCCAACCCCCCCCCAAAAAAAAAAACCCAAAAAAACCCAGAACTATCATTGTTAAAAATGTGAATAAAGTATATTGTTTGGCAGGGAAATAAGGAAAGAGCAAATGAGCAAGGAAAAAAGGAGGGAGCACAGAGGCATAATAATGGAAAGAAAATGTGCTGACACAAAAGAAACAAGGGGAAGGAGTTTAAAGACAGAAATTTAAAGATAAATTCATAAGCCAGTACCACTAAGACCCACAGGCCCAACATCAGTGATCCCAAGTAGCAAAAGAACCAAATTAATACAGTAAGATTAGAAGAAATAGAGTTAAGACTTACACACAAAGACACACATACACAAAATACATGTGCTGAAAGTACAGTGTCACCTAGAATATTGGCACACAGATGCACTTGGCTAATCTGGTAAAATATGAACATAGTAACATAACCTGGACTACCTCCTGCACAATGATAATGATTATTAGCAAAATAAGTGGAAAGCTAATACATATGCTGAAAAAAAGAGGAGTTATGGAGGGGCCTCCCTGGTGGCGCAGTGGGTTAAGCAATGCACTATGAAGCAAACCACAGCCACTACAGCACGAGTACGATCCCTGCTGCCGGCCAGGGAGGGGACCCACATGGCGTGGCAAACCTCTCCTGCTGTGCCTGCTGCTCCCCTCAGCAGTGTACTTCAGTGGATCTGCCTGTTCTGCTCCCTGCTCTCTGTGGTGAATCCTCTCACCCCCTCACACCTCTGGCCTGTACCCCAGTGCTTGTATGCATAAATAAATAAATCTTTAAAAAAAAAAAAAAAAAGAGGAGTTATGGAGAAAAGTCAAAACAAACACATGAAAGAAAACCACAAAGAGCAAAAGCTGACCCTGTCAAGTCAGGGAATGTCCCAAAAATGGTCACCCAATTTACAGACTTAAGAAACCCAATTTTGTAATGGAATAGCTCAAATAATGGCACAATTGCAGAATAACCTTAAATGAATCATACAGCTAAAACCCCTCTCTGTGACTTTATATTGCAAAGCTCCCACGTTAGCAGACAGCTAACTCTTGGTAAAGCACTGCCTTTTCCATCCATTTAAATTAACCTGTAACAAAAAAAATGATTATTAGAAAACAATTCCAAGAACTACTATCATTCTAGGGGAACTGGCAGTGCTAAGAAAAACCCGAGTACATCCATACTTCTCAGAAAACACTACAATTTCTAAATATTCATTACATATTGGCACATGAAAAAAAATGACAATACATTCTGTTCATGAGACTGTGAGAAAATAGGCACTCTCATACATTGCTGGTAGGAAAATAAAATAGTATTTTCCAACTTGAGCAATGTTTGCAGCACCTATCCCAAATCATATTTGTAGGAATCAGTTCAGAAGACCCCATATCCAACAATAAGCAAAGGCTATACACAAGCTTATTGTGTATAGTAGAAGCAGCGTTTGTTTAAGATGTTGTATAAGAAATAAAGTACAATACACAGTCATAAGCAAAAGCAATATAGTGTTTTAAACTGATGGAAGAGATATGCATATATTATCATGGATAAACCTTCAAAATAATACGTGATGAAAAAAGTAACTTTCAGAATGATTTCTCTACTATGATACCTCATCTACATAGTATGATATCAAACTTTCAAAACTGGAAAAAATAACACATTATTAAAACAATGGACACAAATTTAACTAAAATAAAAAAAACAGATGAAGAAAATACACACCATGAGAGTACTAATTACTTCTGTGGTGAAAAAGAAGTTGGGTGAATTAAGCATTACAACATTGCAAAATATTGACATTTGCTAAATATAGAATAGGAATTCAATAACATTTTTTATATGATTTCCCATTTGTTTAAACTATTTCAGTTTACAAAACAGTCAAAATTTTATGGATAACACTTTAATTTGGCAATTTGGAGGATGACTTATTGTTGAATTTTATTTTTATTTCCAGTGAGCAACAATTAAAAAATCACGTGATTTCTACAACTTAATCATTATTGTGCATATGCTGCCACCTAGCAAAACTTCCCAGAATACTTGAACAACCAAATAGAAATAGTTCTCTTATTAGGGATGTACACTGATTTATTGCTTCAGTAAACCAATTATTAAAAAGTACTATACCCTCAAATATGAAATAGGAGCTTTGTATTCAATAATTTCATAAGCACACAGTTCTTGACATTTTTATTTTACAGTATATGCAGGCAAAGCATTTTATTTTCTGGCACTTTGATTCCTACTTTCTCTATTTTATAAGGAATTAAGAAACAATTTTCTTGGTAATTTACTATAAAGAAAAAAATAATGTCACTTTTCTATAAAGCCCTTTACTTCCTATAAAATTAAAATACTTCATCAAATTGTTTCATCTAATTCTGATTTTTCATATAACTGCTACAGAAAGAAACAGATGAGTAAGCAAATACAGCTTTGGTTTCCAAACTACTCACTAAATGGTACAGCACTATGATTTTGAGATTTTCTCGGTTCTAACAGTCAGAGGGGAAGAAAGTAGGGACTTTTCCTATTTATTTGAACATTAGGCGACTCAAATTGTGTTGTCCACACTTTCACCTGCCTAACAAATATTTATTGATTACCTCTATTCAAGGTACAATGCCAAGAGGTTAGGGGAGTTGCTGTATTTTTTTTTTTAAGATTTATTTATTTATGCATACAAGAGCTGGATGTAGGCCAGAAATTCAGACTGGGGGGCTGGGGGAGTTTGAGAGATTTCACCAGAGAGAGATTGGGGAACAGAACAGAAAGATTGACTGAAATACATTGCTGAGGGCTTCCCTGGCAGTGCAGCAGGTTGAGTGCTGCACTGTGAAACATCCACAGCACAGCAGCATGAGTTCGATCCTGGCCAGGGAGGGGATCCACATGGCCCAGCAGACCTCTCCTGCCTAGCCCGCTGCTCACCTCAGCAGTGTATTTCAGTCCATCTGCCTGTTCTGCTCCCCACTCTGTCTCTGGTGAATCCTCTCACCTCCCATGACTCTGGCCTGTACCCCAGATCATGTATAAATAAATCTTAAAAAACAAAACAAAACAAAACACTGCCAGGGGAGCCGCAAGCAAGACAGGAGAGGTCTGCTGTGCCATGTGGGTTACCTCCCTGGCCAGGGATCAAACTAGCGCTGCAGTGGCTATGGACAGCTTTAGTGTTGCAACTCAACCCCTTGTACCACTAAGAAGGCCCTGAAGTTGCTGTATTCAGTGATTTTTAAATATTCTCTCTTCAAGTTCACATAAAGTACTAGTAAAGATAAAACATGCAACAAATAGTCATAAGATGAAGTAAAATGTGGTGCATTAAAAAATAGTAAAAGCAATACTTTATATTAGTGCAGAAGAAAACATGCTTTAACAACCTATATTCAGGAACTGTTCTATAAATATCAGATTTTATTTTATTCTTGGAAAAACCGTGAAAAGAACAGATTATTTGGAGTACAAGAATTAAAAGTTAACATAATCTAAATGGAAGCATTTGTACAAAGGTTTTCATTTCACAGAAAACATTCTCAGAAATTAAATATAATAAATGGTCACAAAAAGCAAGTATTAAAAAATTACAAAACAAGAATCTCAAATAAATCAGATGAGTACCAATATCCCAAAAATAATACTATAGATTTATTAATTTTCATACATCTGATAAAACCTATGGTCTTTCCCTCAGAGAAAGACATATAAACACCAATTTACGCAAAATTTCAGTAATTATAAGACTCCTGGAATACACTTATGAGTCTCAGTTAAGGAGACCAAAATTAAATTATTAAGGAAAATAAAAATGATGCCTCAAGTTACTCACTCAACAGATAGGTAGTGAGGGTATGATGGTAAACAAAATCTTCCAATCAAGTGGAAGAGATAAAATTTCTTTCACATGCATACACATTAAGCACTGTTATAAATTTTAAAGGAAAAATTAAATGAAGAACTTATAAAAAGTACCAATGAAAATCAAGAATTTTTTTGAAAATGTGACAAATAAGCATGAAATGGACTAATGAGAGAAATGTGCTAGTTTCAGGTCAAACAACAGCACAATCTCAGGAATGGCATGAAAGAGCCCCCAGCTGCAGTTTGTATAGTTCTGGTGGGAGACATACATTGGCCTAGCACAGGGGTGGTGGAGACTAAGCTGGGTGGTGCTGGAAAAGTATTTCAAAGCTCTCAAATAGTGATCTATCATTTCTTTCATCAAATGCCTTAACTTTTGTGTTTTATGAAACTTTCATGAGTTATTTTTATAATAATGAGTTTAATCCTTTATCTGTTGTATTTGTTTTATCTAGTTGGTTTCCTTTTTCTTTTCTGTGGGATGTTTAGCAATCTTTGTGTAAGCAAATTTGTTTTCATTTCAATGTGTTCTTCCCTTTGAATTTAAATTGTAACACCTTTCATCATTTCTTTTTGTCTGCCCTCTTCTCTCCTACCTTCACACTAGAACACATAAGACTTTAGTGTACTATACTTCCTGATTTGCAAAGTTTATTCAATCATCTAGTAAACATTTGTATATTATATGTTGCAGGGTATATGAAATATACCCCCCCCCAAAAAAAAAGAGAGAGAGAGAGAGAATTGGGTAAATAATTGTTTTCAGGGTAGAAAGTCCGCTGGTTGTAAAAAGAATAAACATTTAGTTTAGTAGTAAAAAGAAAACATTTAGCTCAGTAGTAAAAAGAATTAACATTTGGTTCTTTCTAAAAGTTAAATATAGCTGTTTTGAAGAGGTTTTTAAATAAACTAAGTGCAAAAAGAGCTTTAAAGAGTGGTAAATTCTATCATTATTACTCTCAGAGTAATTTCTTTTTATTTTTCAATAGGTAGCTTATTTGTACTAATAGATTCCTAAGGACCTAAGTCTCATTAAGGTCTTTTATGCCTCAGAGATTAACCTGTTTGGAAAAAAGTTACATTAAACATTTCCTATAATTAGCACAAATTTAACACAAGATTATGAACAAAACACCTTCAGGGGTTCCCATTCAAAAATTTCACTGCCAAGTGAAATTCAGAGTTAGTAACCTGAAAATGATGTAGTAATATATTTCAGTTTTACGACTCACCTCACACAACTTATTCATGAAGTTATCTATTCCTGTACCATTCAGTGGTTTTTCTACTACTACTGTGTCCCTGCTTATACATCTTCCTATGCTTTGTTGAATCAATGACTGCAATTCCTGTGTAAGAGCCTTAAAGATCAAGGGTCAATGTCATTCATTCACTTAATTTTGGTTTCTTCAGCAACTTTTCGGCACTACTAGTTTTTCTGGTCATTATTCTATATATCATACCTTATTATCTGTTATAGTTGGTGTTGCTTACCTTATTCTACCTGAGTCTATGTGCCTGAACATTGAAAGTGTGTCTTACACAACTATGTAACATGACAGTGTCTTGCTCAGAGTACACACATACTTCCACTAAATAAAGCGATTAAAAGCACTTCTTTTGCTGTAGCTGTGGGTTTCTCAATTGATCCTCATTTTCCCAGTTACTTAATTCTTCAAATGATGTGACACTTCTTTGATTAGGAGAAAATGGGAAGGAGAGTGGTAGAAATGGCAGCCTGGTAACATTAACACATAGAAAAGGCGATGAAAGCAAGTGTCAGATGAGATTAGAGTTAAGAGAATGAAAAGAGGAATTAGGGCCAAGTATAAACAGCTTTTTCTGAAGGTTTTGCTGTAAAAGGAAGCAAATAAATGTCCTGCAGCAGGAGGAAGAAATGTGATGAGCATATGCACATCCTTACAAGCAAGACAGTCTCATCAGCAACTTCTTTGAAGTTATTCATCCCATTCTGGCACTTCTGACCTTCAAATTCAGGTAATGTGCCCCGAGGATTCAGTCAGCACTTTGCAAACACTTGAAAAATTCCAATTAAGTTCTCACAACCACTTTGAGAAGAAGCTTCATTTTACAAACACAATGGATGTAGAGATTAAACAATTTCCCCAAACCCCACAGACAAAACTCATGGGACAAGAGGGCCAGAGACAAGTCTCTTGTTTCAGTCACTTATCGACAGAATCCCTGCAGAACGCAACCGCCGCCCCGCTCCAAGTTTGCATAAACCCTCAGGAGCCCTTCAAGAAGCGCCTGCAGCCGCGCTCCCTACGTCGCCTGGGGTCAGACCGCACGCCCGACGGAAGGAAGCAGAGGGGCTGTTTCGAGTGCCCTAAAAGTAGTTAGTCTCAGAGGTTCCAGACCCCGTTACTCACCTCGTTGTTGAGGTTCAAAGGCTGGGATTGAGCCATGTTAGCGGTAGGAAGAGGACCCACAGTTGCCGGCATGTGAAGCGCGTCGGTCACAACGCGGCTGCGTAACTACGCCACTTGACGGTGGCCTCTTTTGCCCAAAATTTATCCACTATCTCTCGCGCTAATGTTTGAGTAACAGAGATGCCGAATCTGAGGCAAAGAACGCCTCAGAGGGAGAACTTCCGGAGAGCGCGCGCCGGAAGTACGTGTTCCTACAGAAACGAGACCCGGGTGGGTGGTTGCAGGGCTGTATGCTGCCTGTTATTGTTCCGTTTAGAAAAATTTTCTGAGGTGCTGACATTTTTGTATAATGCTCTTTTATGGTGCTCACTTATAGTGATGAATGGGCCCGACTTTTTAAAGACCTTAGTTTCTGAGGTCCCAATTAGATGAAAGCGCATTTGTGAAAGGTTCACTTTATTGGTCAATTTTTGCTTCGAATTTTTACCTAGTATTCGTGAAGATTCCTGAGCTTCGAACAGGCACGTATTATTAGAGGCAGTTTTTTATTCCAGCCTCACATTATATATAGACCAGACGTGGGCTCATTTCCCTACTCCCCGTACGGTTTAAATTTAGATAGTGGGGCCTCCCTTGTGGCGCAAGAGGTTAAGGCACAGCACTCTGAAGCTGTCCGTAGCCACTGCAGCAGGAGTTCAATCTCTTGCCAGGGAGGGGACCCACAAAGCTCAGCAGACTCTCCTGCCTCACCCGCTGCTCCCCTCAGTAGTGTATTTAAGTCATTCTGTTTGTTCTGCTCCCCACTGTCTCTGGTGCTCTGGTGAATCCTCTCCCTGACGCCCCCCACCCCACCCCGCACCTCTGGCCTGTGCCCTAGTTCTTGTATGCATAAAGTAAATAAATCTTTAAATTTAGGTAGTGAACGTTTAAAGCAAAACAAGGTACACGTTGGTTTGTTGCTGCCTGCGAGAATGGTTCTTTTGAAGAATTAGCCTATAGGCAGAGGGGACCTGTGGGAGAGTCCTAGATAACGTATTAAGAATCAACGCTTGTAATTTTGAGTGTGAACACGACTCAAGTGATGGGAAATAAATTATCTCCAAATTCTTCACGAAACTCAATGAGCTAGGAACTTTTTTTCTTTTACAGATGTGGAAATCCGACTTCAAAGGAGTCAAATGTCAACCCTCCAGGGTTGAGGGCTGGGACTGTCCACTGTTGCAGGCGCTAGGACTGGCTACATAAAAGGCAGGTCCCAGAGCAAAATGAAAACGCAGGAACCCTCATTCAAAAAGCGGTAAAAAAGCTTCTTCTTTTGTTAACTGAAACCAAAGTCTAAAAATTGGTTAGCTACCGTGTTCAAGCTGAGGATTCCAACCCAGGAAGCTGGGAACTGCGTCTTCAATTAGTTTGAGTTTGGTTTATATATCTTGTTACAGAGTAGCATACCTGAAGAAGAATTTTTGATGGTGTGTGGATGGGAGTGAGGGTAGGCTTTTGATTTTCTTGTATAAATTTAGACTTTTTGATTTCCTAAATTATCTCTTCCTAAAGAAGTGTGTTATCTACATGCCGATGAGGGCAAACACTGGGGTTTAATAATTCTCATAACTTCTAAAGAATACACCACGGGAATGCAAAGGCCAGGACCCATTGTGAAAAACTTCCTTAGCTGGCTCCTTAGTCATAAGTTGTGGTTTACCCATGGCCATCAGGTCTTACATGACTTCACAGAACAAAGCCCTCTCTGACACTAAACCTATGGAGATGGTTTTTCTCTCTTGCTGGCCTGATTGGCAGGGGGGCGAGGGGGAGCCTGAAATCTTCAACGTGTATTCACACTTCCTTCTATCATATTTATCCAGAAGTCATGGGTATTTTATTTGGTATTTTATGTGGTATTCCATCAAGCACAGGGCTACAGATGGTCATGTGCAAACCCTCACAGGTACCTGAGACGCCTGCCTTAAGGACATAGAAAAGTGGAAAGTGAGAGAACCAAACTGGGAAGACGTGAAGTACAGGGATACACTTGACCTAAGGACAAGCCCTTGGCATATAGCCCACTGTTAAAATTAAATTTCCCAAAATTAAAATTCACAGATAACATTATTAAGAATTTCAAGACTGAGGAACATTTAAGCCAGATTCTCTTAGTAGCCTCTGTCCAGGAAGACAGCAAAGTTCAGACCCTGATTCTATACTCAATTTATAGTAACTCAGACTTATACTTGAATTGATATTTTTTTAATTTAATGATTTAATGTGTGATTTGGGCACAATCTGGCTTGCTGATGGCCTGTTGGCTAGTGCCACATAAAGGTTGATTTTGCTATTAATAGATCATAGTAGTTATTTATTAATCTATTTTCCTTCATGAAATCTGAGGTCCTAGAATATAGGGGTATTTTCTCCCCAGCTGGGTAGTAGGTACTTTATACATAAACACATGACAAAGAATGTGTCAAAGATAAATATAGAACTTTATAGAAAATGTGTCTTCTGCTTTCAGAGAATTGTGTTATTGTGCTTCCATAATGTTTCAGAAAATGAAATGTTAATATGGAAGTTGTAGTTTTTAAAGGCTCTGTAGGGTTTTCTCCATTCCTCTTGTTCTCCAACAGTTCAATCCTCTAGTAACCAGTTTTCTGAGGTTTGGTGTTTCTTTTTGTTTTGTTTTGGTTTTGGGGTTTTTGGTGGCTTTTCTCAACCCAAGCTCTTTCCACTGCCTTTGATGGTCCTTCTGCCAAATCTGCATTCTCAAATGCTGCTTTCAGAGACCAGAGCAAATTTAATCCATCCCCTTTAACAATCCTTTCCATAGACATCAGCAGAGTGAATATTTCACATCCATAGTTCACTGTTTTATTTATAATAGTCTACTTTAATTTGAAAATTTTTGTACACTGTATTATTTTTTTAAAAAAGATTTATTTATTTATGCATACAAGAACTGGGGTACAGACCACAGGTGGGGGTGGTGAGAGGATTCACCAGAGACAGAGTGGAGAACAGAACAGGCAGATCAACCAAAATACACTGCAGAGGGGAGCAGCAGGCAAGGCAGGAGAGGTCTGCTGCACCATGTGGGTCACCTCCCTGGCTGGCCACAGGGATTGAACTTGTGCAGCAGTGGTTGCAGTCTGCATTATAGTGGGTTGCTTAGTCCATTGCACCACCAGGGAGACCCCTGTATACTTTATTCTTTTACATTGTAAACTTTCAGCAACCTTGAATTCTTTTTATTCAGAAACAAGCTTTTCATTGTGACTGTGTTAATGTGGAATCATTTGTCTCTGCTACATTACCTCTAGGTTCATCCTCTTACCATTTTTGATATTACAATCTTAAGATTTTAATTGTTTTCAGAGGTGATTCTACACTATACTCTCATTAAGCTCTGCAAATTTCCTCTAGTAATAATATATTTGTATTGGTCTGGCTATAAGTTCTTCTAGAAAGCAACATGTCAAGCCACTTCTCCCTTCTGTTCTCAAAGGACTAATCTGGAGCTATTAAATGTTGTCAGATATGTGAAACAACGAAAAGTTACCATCATTTGAAGCAGCTATGGTAGCCTTTTTCCTCTTTATTGTAGTGTTTCAGCTAGCGGAAGTAAGGAACTACAGGCATGTTCAATAGGGAGTCAGGTTTTCCATTTTCATGTTTTTCTCAAGAGTTTATCACATCACACTGTGTTTGTCTACTGGGGCTGCCATAACAAAATACCACAGACTGCGTGGCTTAGACAAGGACTTATTTTCTCACAATCATGGACTTCAGAAGTCTATGATGAAGGTATCATTACAGTCGTTTCTAGTCAGCATTATCTTCCTGGTTTGCAGAGGCAGCCTTCTTGCTGTGGCCTCACATAGCTTTCCAAATGTTCACCCTGGGCAAGAAACTTCTCTGATTTCTCTTTTCTTCTAAAGATGCTAGTCCTCATAGATGATGACTTCATTTTTCTGACCTTATTTTACCTAATAACCTCCCTAAGCACTTTATCTTCATATACTGTCACATTCAGGGTTAGAGTTTCAATATATGAATTTGGAAGTTGGAGGGACACAATTCAGTCCATAAAACTCATTTTACATTAAAAGAGAAAATTGCTACAAAAGTAAGCGTTTTCTTATCTCACATGCCTAGAGACAACCATTTCTGTCATTTATTACTTTCAAAAGTTGTAGTGATATATTTTTATATTATAACTAAATCTGAGCATCTAGCAGTCAGATCAAAATTGATAGACATATATGTGTGTATATACAGATAACTGCTTTTCAACAAAATTGTAGATAATTCGGTAAAGAAAAGGTAGTCTTAAAAAATTGTACTGAAACAATTAGATATCCATCTAAAAAGATTAACTGACTCACATCTCAAACCAAATATAAGGAAAACATCTTAAAATGTATCATAAACCTAGATAGAAAATATAAAAATAAAACTTCTGTAAGAAAACAGGACAAAACAGTCTGTGTCTTAGATTTAGGCAGGTTTTTTTTGCCTAACAAAAGCAGAACAATTTTTTTCTAGAACAAAAGCAGAATCCATATAAAATATCTTAATGAATTGGACTGGATCAACATTAAAATAGCTCCTGTTCAGAACACACTATTAAGGGCCTCCCTATTGGTGCAGTGGGTTGAGCGTCACACTGTGAAGCATCTGGGACACAGCAGTGAGAGTTCAATCCCTGGCCAGAGAGGGGACCCACGTGGTGCAGCAGACCTCTTCTGCCTAGCCTGCTCTTCCCCTCAACAGTGTGTTTCAGTCTATCTGCCTGTTCTGCTCCCCACTCTGTCTCTGGTGAGTCCTCTCACCTCCTGTGCCTCTGGCATGTACCCCAGCTCTTGTATGCATAAATAAATAAATCTTTAAAAAAATATATACTCTTAAGGGGCCTTTTTGGTGGCACAGGTGTTAATCACTGTACTATACAGCAGGAATTTGATTCCCGGCCAGGGAGGTGACCCACATGGCACAGCAGACCTCTCCTGTTTCACCCTCTGCTCCCCTCAGCAGTTTGTTTCATTCAGTCTCTCTGTTCTGCTCCCTACTCTATCTCTGGTGACTCCTCTCAGCCCCCATACTTCTGACCTGTACCCTAGCTCTTGTGTGCATAAATAAATACATCTTTTAAAAAAATACACTGTTAAGAGAGTAAACAGAAAAATCACACATAGAGAGAAAATGGGAAAATATCTTGTTTTTTAAAAGATTTTATCTTGAATATATACAGAATTCTCCAGACTCATTGAATACACACATACACACACACCCCAATTAAAAATGGTCAGAAAATTGAATCGCTATTTCAACTAAAAGGATATGAAATAGCAAGGAAGCATGAGAGAAAAGCTTGACATCATCAGGAAAATGCAAATTAAAAGCACAATAGGATATTATTTTAAGTCCATTAGAATAGTTAGAATTAAATAGTTAAAACTAAATGGTTAAGTAGTAATAGTGCTGGTGAGTAAGCAGCTGGAACTTTCAAGCATTATGTGTAAGGGTGTAACATGATAATTTCTTAAATTACACATCCACTGCATGATCGAAATCTCAACCTCCTACATCAATAAAGAAATAAAAACCCATTTATATAAAGACTTGTACATAATGTTTAGCTTTATTAGTAGTATCCATAATATAGGAACAATTCAAATTTCTATTTAGTAGGTAAAGGAATAAATTGTAGTAAACACACACACACAAACACACACACACAATGGATCCCACTCAGACATAAAAATAGTACACCATACAATATGGATGAATTTCAATCTAACTATGCTGAGAGAAAGTATACAAAAAACCTACATATTGTATTACTCCATTTATGTGAAATTCTAGGAATTGCTAATGTGTACATAAAAGACAGATGAATATTTCCCCATGGACAAAGGGGGTAGAGGATGAAATGCTGGGAGGGAGAAATTATAAAAGGTCATGAAGAAACATTGTGTGGTGATTAAGATGTTCTTTATCTTATCTTGGGTCATGGTATCAGAGTGTATACATCAAAACACGGTAAACTGTATAATTTAATTATGTGCAGTTTATTGTGTGTCAGTTACACCTCAATAAAGCTGTTAAATAAATGTACTTACTGAGCTAGAAATTCTACTTCTATGAGAGTATGCTACAGTTATATTGGTACAAATTAATGATGCATATACAAGGCTATTCTTTAAATAAGTGTTTGTAATAGCAAGAGATTGGAGGCAACTGCCCATTAACATACATAACTGATTTAATTAATGAATCCATCAAGAAGAATGACCAGCTCTTTATTTGCTAGCATGGGAGGCTCTTCATAATCCAGTGGTTAGGGAATAAATCAAGCAGACTTATACTCTAGAATGCTATTGTTTGTGTGTGTCTGGATGGAGGATGTGTACATACACACATCACATTTACTTGACTGGGTAGGATCTTTGGATCTATGTTCCCTGAAGGGGAAGTCATTGGCTAAGAAACATGGGGAAAGGTTTTGGTTTTGTTTTTTCACCATGTGCTCTTCTGCAGCTTTTAAATATTGTACCATATTCCAACCATAAACTTAAAAAGAAAGAAAATGCACAATATGGTCACATGGTTTTTGTTGTGATTTTGAATGGTATATGTTCTCTTGTTTCTGCCTATATTAGAAGATAGTGCCAGAATAAATATAAAGTATAATTTATTTTGCTATACATGCTATACAATCATTTAGCTTCATGTGTGTGTGTTTTTTTTTTTTTGAGAGAGGGAGGAGTCTTTTCAAGGTATACCACAGTATTGTCAGAAAGAGAATTACATCTGTTTTCAGTATTTATACCCATTAACTTATTGTTTTACTAGATTGATAGAACTTCAAAACACTGATAAGTAATAACAATGCCAGTTTGTCTAGCTTGTTCCTGAATTAATATTTTATCACTTGAAATGATAGTTGGTTTATTATGATGAATAATACATTTCAGGCAGTTTTCTTTGATCATCTTTTATATGAGTAGAAATTGTTGCTGAAATTTATCATTTGTCTTTTTCATTTTTGTTGCTTTGATCCTTTTTCCCCCATTTTAAGTATCTTCCCCACACATATTCTAATTTTATCATAGTTACTAGAGGGGTATGGATATGGATCTAGCAACAGGCTCATCCTCCTAAAGACCTAACATTGGGTCTGCTCTCCTGTGAATCCCACTCTCTGGACAGCCCGCCTCCCAGAGACCCCACTAGCTATCCTGCTTTAGGACTCTTCAAACTGGTCCCCCAGAATCTTTCACCGGACTGTTGGTGAATGATTTTCCCCATTGGAGCCAGTCTATAAAGTCTTTTAAAGGCTCTTCAGGGCCCACTCTGGTGGCACAGTGGGTTAAGCAACACACTATGAAGCAAACTGCAGCCACTGCAGCACAAGTTCAATCCCTGCCGCCGGCCAGTGAGGGGACCCACATGGCGCAGCAGACCTCTCCTGCCTGGCCCGCTGCCCACCTCAGCAGTGTGTTTCAGTCCATCTGCCTGGTCTGCATCCTGCTCTGTCTGGTGGATTCTCTCACCTCCCCGCACCTCTGGCACTGTACCCCAGTGCTTGTATGCATAAATAAATAAATCTTTAAAAAAAAATAAAGGCTCTTCAAAGGTACAGATAGGGGCCTCCCTGGTGGCACAGTGGGTTAAGCAACGCACTATGAAGCAAACCTCAGCCACTGCAGCACGAGTTTGACTCCCAGCCAGAGAGGGGACCTACATGGCGTGGCAGATCTCTCCTGGTCTTGCCTGCGGCTCCCCTCAGCAGTGTGTATCAGTCGATCTTCCTGTGCTGTTCCCCACTCTGTCTCTGGTGAATCAACCCCCACATCTCAGGCCATTACCCCAGTTCTTGTATGCATAAATAAATATTTTTTAAAAAACTATGCAGACAGTGATGTAGGGTTAATAGGCTCACAAAAAATCAGAAAAACTTAATACCACCAAAGGAACAAAATAAAGCCCTAATAACTGACCCTGGAGAAATGGAAATCTGCATTTTCTAAGAAATAATTCAAAATAATCTTTCAGAAGCTCAGCGAGCTGAAAGATAAAAGCAATATAAACCCAAACGGAATCAGGAAAATACATGAACAAGAGAAACTCAAATCCTTTCATGATGAAAAATCTCAACAAATTAGATATAGAAGGAATGTGCCTTAACGTGAAAAAGACCATATATGGCAAGCTTTCAGGTATCATCACATTAAGTGGTGGAAGTTGAAAAATTTTCCTCTCATCAACGAAAAGAAAAAGATGCCTACTCTCACTACTTCAAGGTAGTACTGGAAGTCCTAGCAGAGCAATTTGGCAAGAAAAGGAAATAAATGACATCCAAATTAGAAAGGAAGAAAAATTAATTCTGCCGATGACTTACCGATGCATAGATAACTCCAAGGATCCACACACATACAAAAATACTGTTAGAAGTAACTAATATACAAGTTCAGTAAGCTCTCAGGATAAATTCTGTCGTGTTCTATATACTTAAAATGAACTATGCAGAGTGGAAATTAGAAGACAATATCATTTACATGGCAGCAGACAGAATGAAATTCTTTAAAAAATATAACTAAGGAGCTGAGAAATTTTTAACTGATAACTATAAAACACTGGGCCTCCCTGGTGGCGCAGTGGGTTAAGCAACGCACTATGAAGCAAACCACAGCCACTGCAGCACGAGTTCGATCCCTGCCGCCGGCCAGGGAGGGGACCCATATGGCACTGCAGACCTCTCCTGTTGTGCCCGCTACTCCCCTCAGCAGTGGGTTTCAGTCCATCTGCCTGTTCTGCATCCTGCTCTGTCTGGTGGATTCTCTCACTCCCCCATACCTCTAGCCTGTACCCCAGTTCTTGTATGCATAAATAAATAAATCTTTAAAAAAAACTATAAAACACTGATGAAAGAAATAAAGCAGACACAAAACAATAGACACATTAAATTCATGTACTGAAAACTTTAAACTGTTAAATGTCTCTACTTCCTAACGTGATCTATAGATTCAACACATTCTCTATTAAAATCCCAATGGCATTTTAAACAAAAATAGAAAAACAAAAACAAAAACAGCCTAAATAAAGAGAAACCACAAAGACCTCAGAATAAGCAAAGCAAATTTGAGCAAGAACAGAGCTGGAAACACTTACTTCCTGAATATGAAATATATTATAAAACTATAATAATCACAATAGCATAGCTTGACATAACTATAGAGATATATATAACCAATAAAACTGAATAGTCTAGAAATAGAATATGCTTAGAATATTCAGTGGGGGAAAGAAAAGGTAGTCTTTTCAATAAGTGATGTACAATCTGAATATCTACATACAGTAGAATGAAATTGAACTATTACCCATTTAGACTGTGCCACATATTCTAGAAGCAAGCAGCAAAAACTCTTGACATTGGGCTTGACAATTATTTCTTGGATATAACGTCAAAAAACTCAAGCAACAAAGGCAAACATAAGTGAACAGTATCGAACTAAAAAGCTGCACAGCAAAAGAAACCATCAGCAAGATGAAAAGGCAACCTAAAGAATGATTCAAAATATTTCAGTATACATAAGGAACGTGTATAATTCAAAACAGCAAAAATGTCAAAGAGCCCAAGTTTAAAAAGGACAAAGGTATTCCTTCAAAGAAGACATACAAATTACTATCAGGTGTATAAAAAAGTTCAATGTCAAAAACTGTCCAGGAAACATCCGATACCACAATAATACCATTTCACTTTTGTTAGGAGAGCTATAACTAGCCAAACAAAATATTAATATGAAAAGTATAGGTGATGATGTGGAGAAAAGGGAATCCTTATATACTGTGGGAATGCAAATTGATATAACCACTATGGGGAAAAAATTACAAGGGTTCCAAAAAATTAATTGAACCCCATATGATCAGCAATCCGACTTCTGGTTATATAGCCAAAGGAATTGAAATCAGAATCTTAAAGAGAGTGTTTGTATTCCCAATGTTCATTGTGGCGTTGTTCATAATATACAAGTCATGTAAGCAAAACTAAATGTCCACTACTGGATGATTTGTAAAAATATTTATACAGTGGAATATTATTCTGTGTTATTATGCTGTGTTTGGTTTAGACAAATACTAGGTGATGCCACTTATATTAGGAATCAAAAGCAGTCAAATCATTGAAGTAGGGAGTAGAATGGTGGTTGCCAGAGAGTGGGGAAGGGGGCGGTGGGGTAGTTTCAGTTAAAGGGTTATAAAATTTAGGTTATCCAAGATGAATAAGTCCTAGGGATCTATTGTATTACCTAGTACCCAAGGTTAACTATACTTTATTGTATACCTAAAAAGTTGTTAAGAGGGCAAAAATCTACATTAAGGCTTCTATCATCAAAATAACAACAGTAATAATAATAAGGAATGATAATTTTGGAGGTGATGAATAGGCTAATGACATAGATTGCGGTAATAGTTTCATGGTGTATACTTATTTCCAAAGTTTACGAAGTTGTCTATAATACTTATATACAACTTTACAGGTTTTTTTGTATATTGATCATACCTCAATAAAATAGTTTCTAAGAAAGAAATTTATGGGTGGGTACTGGCATGATGACTTTCTTTCTTGAATGAGTGGGTGAAAGAGAAGTTACCATGGAGAATCCTGCCATGGTTTCAAAGCATGTCATTTGTATTCTCTTTGGAACTATTATTAACAATTCACTTCATAGCAAATTAAAAGTCAGTCTAGAGTTTCAGTTCCAGCTGAGAACCACTGCACTATGTGTCTGGCTCTGCACTTAAAATCCTTCATCCCCTGGATGGCACTGTTGTTCTCCAAATTTCACACTACAATTGAAAGTTGGCATTTTAAAGAAAGTATTCTGCATGAAAGACCTGTGATAGCATTTTCTGAATTAAAAGGAAAATAGATGGATCTATCAGATCTTATTTTTTTTAATGTCTAAGACTAACTGCACAGTTTTCAATTTCTTATTTAAAGAGAATTAGTAAATGATAAATCCTCAAGTTGGTAACTAATAGATTTAGTTAAGATTTTATGTTTTATATGTATTCTATACATATAACATATTAAAGAATATAATTAGTTTTTGTGTACAAAACAGGTAATTAGGAAGTCACTAGGCTAATATGTCTGCTAAATCAATCCTCTAACATTCTTTTGCGAGAGTTTCATTTGAATTTTTATGTATCTTGATTAGGTTTGTTCCCTTATATGTCTAGAAAGTTTAAAGATTTCTGTAACTTAAAAATTCAAAATAGCTAATTAATGTTATATAGCAAAGTTTTCTAAATGCCGGGTAGATACAGGTGACATAGAAAGTAAGAATTTTTATTAAGTGTTGAGGATCTGGAATCAGATTATCTGATACTATATTTAAATTCTATCTCTATAGAGCTATGTGCCCTTGGGCTAATTGTGTAATCCCAAGGGTTTCTTTATTTATAAAAATGGAATTATAATCAACCTCATAATTGCTGTAATGATTAAATGAAAACACAGTATAGAGTTCTTGATGAATATTTACCTCTTAATAATTTAAACCATTATTTTCTATTATCTCATTTGATCTTGATTGTAACTTTGTAATATAGCCATGTGATACATAGGACAGATTCCTATTTTTGGGGTGAATATACCTGAGGTCACGCAGGTAATGAAAGGGCAGTCCCAGTATATCGACATAAAATCACTGGTGGCAGTTTTATAACAAATCTATTATATTAGTTAACTTATGACCACCATGCATTTTTCTCATTTACCACACTATTTATTCATTGTGCAATAATTAATGAGATAAGACACCCTTTTTAAAAAACAATTTGTTGCTTTTTTTTTAAAGATTTTTAAAATTTATTTATGCATACAAGAGCCAGGGTATAGATCAGAGACACAGCGGGTGAGAGGATTCACCACAGACAGAGTGGGATGCATAACAGGCAGATCTATCAAAAAACATTGCTGAAGGGAGCAGCAGGCCAGGCAGGAGAGGTCTGCTGCTCCATTTGGTCCACCTCACCAGCTGCGGATTAAACTCGCACTGCAGTGACTGCAGAAGCTCCACAGTGTGGGGCTCAACCCCTTGCACCACCAGGGAGGCCCAAGATAATGCACTTTGTAAACTATAATTTCCTTCATTTGTGACTTATTAACTATTTGCTGATTAACCCATGATAGGTTCAACATTATGCAACAAATTACAATTAAAGGGCCTCCCCTGGTGGCGCAGTGGGTTAAGCACCGCACTATGAAGCAGACCTCAGCCACTGCAGCACGAGTTCGATCCCTGCTGCCAGCCAGGGAGGGGGACCCACATGGTGCAGCAGACCTCTCCTGCTGTGCCCGCTGCTCCCCTCAGC
>JAGFMF010011668.1:6418253-6533383 GCA_019455555.1 Galemys pyrenaicus
CTCTCTGTGGTGAATCCTCTCACCCCCCCCCCACACCTCTGGCCTGTACCCCAGTGCTTGTATGCATAAATAAATAAATCTTTAAAAAAAAAAAACAAATTACAATTAAAGCTGAGTTCAGAAAACATTATTAAAACCCAATACAGATTCATTTTAATCAACATTTTGGAGCATATGATCCCACTTTTTTTTTTACAAAGCATTCTGTTACGGTCATTAGAAGATCTGAAGAATAATTATTGTTACCGTCCATGTCACAAATAGAATGAGGCACCTAAATTTTCATTAAAGTTTTCAAAACATCTTTAGACAGAAACTGAAATCTTTTTCGTTTCATAAATATATCTCACATATACACTCCTCCTAAAAATTATAATTTTGGGGGACCTCCCTAATGGCACAAGTGGTTAAGCACCCCACTATGAACCTATCCACAGCCACTGCAGCACAAGTTTGATCCCCAGCCAGGAGGAGACCCCCACATGGTGGAGAAGACCCACATGGTGCAGCAGACCTCTCCTGCCTCACCCACCTCTCCCCTCAGCAGTATGTTTCAGTGGATCTGCCTGTTCTGCTCCCCACTCTGTCTCTGGTGAATCCTCTCACACCCAGCACTTCTGGCCTGTAGCCCACTTCTTGCATGCATAAATAAATAAATCTTTTTTAAAAAAGAAGGTAACACTGGGGTATAGGTCAGAGATGTAGGGTGTGAGACGACACCAGAGACACAGTGGGCGGATCTACTGAAATATATGGGAGAGGTCTGCTGCACCATGTGTGGCTTAGCTCCCTGCTGGGATTGAACTGAGGCCAAAGCCACAGTAGTGCTGAAATTTAACCCCTAGGCCACCAGAGAGGCCCTAACAACCCACTTTGTATGACAGTAAAGTACCAAGACTTTGGAAGAGTTAGAAGCAATGTCAGAAGTTAGAGCGATGTCAGGGTTGATTTATTCATAGCCTTCTGTAGTTAGCAAATTTTCATCACTGGTCAGTTTAAGTTTCCTTTCTGATTTTACCTACCTATTTACTGATTCCTATTTTCACCCACTACCCTATTAGGTATTGTATAGCATTTGATACGTATTTTTTTTTTGAGAGGGTAGATGTGTTTTCAAAATGAGTATTACCTAATTCAATTTTAAATCTTTTACTATTATGTTTTTGTAAGGGTTATTTTACTGTTTGACTGTAATTTTTTCTTTTTGTGGGTTTGTTTTTTGTAATCTCATCCTTCTAATTGTTTCATGTGTTCAAGGTCTATGTACTCCTTTAATTACTGATGCTTACGACTGTCATAAATAATACAGCACTGACTATCTTCATACCTGCTCACTTTTGTATTTTTGTGAGAATATTTCTTGTGGCATTAATATATGCTTGTAAATCTTTGTTTTCTGACTTCTCTAAAAAAAGCGAGCATGTATAGTGTGTGCATATATATTTTATTAGTATAGAGGATATGTTGCACATAATTTACATATAATAAAAATATGTAATTTAGTAAATTTTACTGACATTGAGCCTCTTGATTCCCCTAGGATGCTTTCATTGATTGCTCCTGAACTCTTGTATCCCTATCCAAACAGTGAATGAGAATAATTCTGACATGAGTATTAGTTGATATTTTGAGTCACATGAATGAGTAGATGAAAGTGAAGATAACAAAAAATTGTTGGAATTTTATTCTTTCACAAATGACAAGAGCAACTTTGATGGATTGGATAGTGTTTTTTTAATACTGGAAGAGCACTCTGCTTTTCAAAATGACTCACTACAGACAGCAACCTTTAAAATTTAATCTGCATTAACTTTTTGTCCTTCACTGTCTTAAGTCTAGAGTAAGTCAATAAAGCAGCAAGTTAAACCCTGATCTGTGTTATTTGCTATTATGCATGGTGTAAATAATCCCACCATTACCTATGTCAGACTATCAATGAGATGTCAATGAAGAGAAGTGCAATAGTGTACTGTTGTATAGACGCCTCCATACGGACTGAACAGCTATAACTTCAAAAACATAGATAATAGTATGATTACAGCAGCAGCAACAACAATAACAATGGAAAGGGGTGAATTTTGAGTATTACTTTGTTTCCAGTATAATTAATTATAAGTTTATATAAATTAACTTTTAAAGATAGCTGTGTTTCGCAACAGATAATGCTCCTGCTTCTTTCCTCTTCTGGTGCATGTTTAATCTTTGAAGAATTTCATCTTCTATCCCTAGTGTCTCAGCTTTCTTTTTGAAACATTTCCCAAATTATGCTCTGTGCAATATACCTCAAAACAATAAGTTGGGCTAAAAAATGACTCTATAGTCAAATACATTTAGAATGTTGTGTATAATGTATAATGTTAAGAGACATTCATAATGTAAAATAAATCTTCTGATATTTCTGAAGTAAAGCACCTCCCAGTCATGATTAAACTAATCTTACTGCAGTGCAGATCACATCATGGTACATTTCTTAAATCTATTGAGACTATGTATACCGGTTTCAGAATTTGGCATAAAAATATTGGTACATATAAGTTTTTAAATTACATGGCTATTATTGTGCTTGTTTAATATATTTCTGCCCAAAGAAATATAAATATAAGTGGTAGGTACAGTTTATATTGAAGTGAATATGTCTAATGCTTCTCCTCTTTACTGCTGCCTGGAATGGTATCTATCCAAAACAACTCAGTGCAGTTTGGTGTGTGTATGGGGTAGGGGATTATTATTATGCAACATGACTTTACAAAAACTCTTCCCTTTTCCATCCAAAAGGACAAGATTCAATCAAGAGTAAACTCTAGATAAAAGCTACAAAAAGTATTAAGATATTTTTTAAAAGGAGGAGAAGGAAGTAGAAGGGGAGTTGGAGAAGCAAAAGAAGGAGAAAAAGGAGAACACAAGAAAGAAGGAAGAAAATAGTCACTGGCTAACACAGAATTAGAAATCTTAGAATATATACGGCAATGCTAATTTTCTTGCTTGGCTAAACTAGATATAGTACCTAGACAGAGGAGAGCAGGAATTGAGAGAACTGTGGAACTAGAGGGGTTGTGATGGAGAAACTCAGAGCCTTTGCTGCCTGGAAACTGTGTTTCTTCATTATCAAAAGTTTTTGCCTATGGAGGGTTATTTTTCCAATTAAAACTTAACAGTACTAGGCTCACATCGCCACCCACCCATCTCTTAAAAGGCACTTTTCTCTCTGCTAACCCAGAACAATTGTAAGCCTCTGCAAATAAAAAAGGAAGGACTGAGATTTGATTTGTGCAAGAAAACTTTGCATTTATTCAAGATAGGACAAGTTGAAACAGTTTAATCAAATAAATAGATTTTTTTTGAAGTTTATAAATATATATACAACTTGTAGGATAAAATTACAAAGTAATGACAAAAAATAAGAAAGCAAGGGGAAAATATGGAGTCAGAAGAAGGACTAATATACAAAATGGATGCTGCAAAGTTTCTATACATATTTTTAGGGATGAGTCATGAAGCAACTCTAAAATATAGTGAAAAAATATAGGGATAAAATGCAGTTATTTTGAAGCTCCAACTGTTCATAACATAAAATATCTTTTTAATTTATTTACGCATACAAGAGCTGGGGTACAGGCCAGAGGCGCAAGGGGTGAGAGGACTCACCAGAGACTGAGTGGAGAGCACAACAGGCAGATGGACTGAAACACACTGCTGAGGGGAGCAGGGGAAGGCAGGAGAGGTCTGCTGTGCCATGTGGATCTCCTCCCTGGCTGGGGATCAAACTTGTCCTGCAGTGGCTGCAGAAGCCCCACAGTGCATAGCTCAACCCCTTGTGCCACCAGAGAGGCCCCTAAAATATCTGTTATTGTCTAGAAGTGTAATTAGTACTGATACTAAGATCACAGAGAAAAAAAGTAGGTCCTCCTTCTTAACATTGTCATATCATGATGACAGTCATTTTTCATGTTAATTCTGTTATCTATCCTAAAATGAATGCTTATATTTTTGTATTCTACAGCTAGAGGGCATCCTTGGTTTTGATTCGGCAAAACTTTATTTTAAAATATGAAATATCAACTTAAAAATTAAATGTGGAGTGGTTCATTTTCTAGCCTAGAGAAAATAACAAGGTCTGATTACTTTCTCTATAAATACTTAGAAAACTAGATAAAATGTATGGAATTTTATATATAATTCATTTATCACATATTGATCATATATAGTTTTCAAAGAAAACATAATATGGAGCTATCATCCCTGAAAGAAAACAAATAAATATAGACCTATTAGAGTGTTTTGCTAGGCTTTTGATGTAAATATTACTCACACTTTTAAACAATAATATATAGTTTGTTATTAACAGTTTGAGTTTTAAGATAATTTTTTATTATTTTAAGCACTAAAATCACTCCAAAATACCATGGCATCTTTTGATTTTTTTTCCATCCCATGTATTTCCTGTTATTAGGTCTGGAGGGTAAATCAAATTCTGATTCTTTTTAAATAAAAACTGTCATCGGTAATGCTGTGTTCCTCTATGAAAAGTCATGGTATTTGACTCCAGTGACATCAATATCTGTTAATGATCATTGTTTAGCTCCTTTAATTTCTTAATGGTTCCAAACTGGTGATGTTTAAATTCTATTTTTGGCTTTTCATTTGGGAGTATTTATACTTCTATAACAGACATTTCCCTTTCAACTATTTAAGTATCGTCATATTTAATAAGGTATAGTGACTACATATTTATGGATCTCTATGTCAGAGACATGATAAATACTTGCTAAATTTTATCATTTTTAAAAATGGGTTTTATTAGCATGCTTGGAAACTGACTACAGAAAATTAACCCTATTTAATGTAATATGTTGGTTAGAGAATAAGGAAAGTGGATCATATTATTTCTGGAAACTCTTAGAAGTGATATATAGGGCCTCCCTGGCACGCATGGCTTAAAGTCTCAGTACTATTAAGCTATCACCAGCCACTGTGGCCAGAGTTTAATTCCCCATCAGGGAGTTAACCCATATGGCCCAGCAGACCTCTTCTGCCTCGCCCACTGCTCCCCTCAGCAGTGTATTTCAGTAGGTCTGCCTGTTCTGCTCCACACTCTGTCTCTGGTAAACCATCTCAACCCCCACCTCTAGCCTATACCTCAGTTTTTATATCTATAAATAAATTAAATAAAAAAGTGATACATAGACTTCTCAACTACTTCCTTTTCCCTAGATTTAGGTATTATTTCAGACAAACTGAAATGTTACTGCTCCTTACTGGTTTTTGTATGTCCAGGCAAAAAGAAAGTCACAGAAACAAGAATCCTAAGAAAAAAATAGGGAAACAGGATATGGATTATCTTGAGGTGGAAAATCACAAACCACCAAATAGTTGGGGGACACTGTAGTTAGGCTGTAGTTTGACCAGCCATCTTGATTACCAGAGTGAACTAGTATTGAAAAACCCAGAGGGAGAGAACAAAATCTTTATTTTTATAAGCTATATGTAATGTTAAAAAGTCAAAAAACAGGGCCTCCCTGGTGGCGCAGTGGGTTAAGCAACGCACTATGAAGCAAACCTCAGCCACTGCAGCATGAGTTCAATCCCTGCTGCTGGCCAGGAGGGGGACCCACATGGTGCAGCAGACCTCTCCTGCTGTGCCCGCTGCTCCCCTCAGCAGTGTACTTCCGTTGATCTGCCTGTTCTGCTCCCCACTCTCTGTGGTGAATCCTCTCATCCCCCCACACCTCTGACCTGTACCCCAGTACTTATATGCATAAATAAATAAATCTTTAAAAAAAAAAGTCAAAAAACAAAGTTTCTGTTACAAGTCAAAGAAATGATTGTTAGGCTGAAAACTGGATAAGGATAAGATAAAGGAAAAAATGTTAGAGGCTACATAAGCCCTAGGATGGAGAGAAGATCAAAATCAATTGTAAAATCAAAGGGGCAAGAATGCTGGTGAATCCAAAGATCATTTTCATTGAATCTTTTACATAAAACTTCAACAGAAGGATGTAAAAGGAAGATATTCTTAAAATGCTGATGTGCTCACTCCTTAATTTATTCCATGGGTGAGCTAATTTGCTTCAGGTTTTGGGAGGGTAGTTCATTAACTATGTTTGATTATATGCTGGTTTAGATACTGTATATATCTTTATCAGAACTAAATTTTGAGTGGAATTGTTCCCGTCCTTGCTATTTGGATGATAAAACTACTGTTAATTCTAATAATGCTTAAATTAAGCGATCATGAATAATAACCTCTTGTCAGAAATCTTTTATGATAGGATAACAATTTCTTGACAACATCATCAACTGCCATTGCTATAAGCTATCATCCTTATCTTTAGTGTTGAGATTCAGCAGTAGTCCTTTTAATGAAGGACTACAACCAGACTATATATGAAAAAATATATGTTCAAATTCTTAATGTTGCCTCAGTTCTGTTATATTGGTTGTAATTGCAAAAGGATTATATCTAGGGCCTCCCTGTTGGCACATGGGAGCGCTGCACTGTGGGGCTTCCTCAATCACTGCAGTGTGAGTTTGATTCCTGGCCAGGGAAGGGACCCACATGACGCAGCAGACCTCTCCTACCTCACCCACTAACCCTTCAGCAGTATATTTCAGTGGATTTGCTTTTTCTGCTCCCCACTCTGTCTGTGGTGAATCCTCTCACCTCTCTTGCCTCTGGCCTATACCCCAGCTCTTGTATGAATAAATAAATAAATAAATAAAATTTTTTAAAACAAGGAATTTTCTTGGGCCTCCCTGGTAGTGCAGCGGGTTGAGCGCAGGACTGTGAAGCATCCACAGTACAGCAGCAAGAGCTCTATCCCCAGCCAGGTAGGGGACCCACATGGTGCAGTAGACCTCTCTTGCCTGGCCCACTGCTCCCCTCAGCAGTGTATTTCAGTCGCTCTGCCTGTTCTGCTCCCCACTCTGTCTCTGGTGAATCCTCTCACCTCCCGCGACTCTGGCCTGTACCCTAGCACCTGTACACATAAATAAATCTTGAAAAAAAAGAAGGAATTTTCTTAACATATGTCCAGTCAACATAAGAAACATTAATAATTAAATAAATAAATGATAATCCTTTCCCCCAATTATAAATTCAGTAGAACAAATTATCAACAGGATAAATAGTATTCTATCAGTGGAAGCAGAAAAGTTGAACAGGTAGAAGAAAACTATGTATTTAGAAATCATGAAAAGGTGTTAAGGAAATTGTATTTCATGTGAGAATGCTAAATATGTTTTTATGGCTGATGTGTGTCAAATCCAAATACTGACAGAACTAGTTAAGAAACTTAAGTTTTAATTAGAATTTTGACAATGTTCTAGCTTTAAATGATTTTATGTCCATCCAATTCTAGAATACTATACTTAAACAGAAGTGGGAAAAATGGACTTATGAAGTTGATAAAATGGTGAATCACCCATATATAAGTTTTGTGTCAAAAAAACCCAAATATATAGTTTTGAATTTTGATTTTTTCATTATAATTAAGAATTTGCAGGATAATTTTCACAGCAAAATAAATGCTTTTATCTTTGGAATACATGTCAATCGCCCCCCCCCCACCAGCTTGGGGATTTGAACATTTAATATTGTCATATTTAACAAAAGTATAATGATATAAGTATTTTTAAATGTAGGAAGTTGATGCCAATAAGATGGCAGCAATTCACTCCCAAAGAAATAAAATTAAGCTAAAAGACTCAGTACTTAGAAAGTCCCACATATGAGGGTGAGAATGAAGCATACCATACACAAAAATTAATTAAAATTGATTAAGGATGTGGCTGTAATACCTGAAACCATTTAAAGTCTGTAAAAGAAAACAGGCATTACACTCCTTGATTGACTTAGAGATATTTAGGAACTCAACTCTGAAGGCAAAAGAGTCCAAAGAAAAACTTATTTGGGACTACATCAAACTAAAAAGGTTTTATACAACAAAAGAAATTGCATTAATGAAGACATCTTGAGATGTCTTCATGCATGGGAGAAGTTATTAATACAAATACATCTGACAAGTGGTTAGCATCCAAAAAATATATAGAATTCACAAAACTCAGCAATAAAAAAACAACCTAATTAAAAGATGAACAGAAGATTTGAATAGTTTTCCAAAGAAAACAGACAGATGGCCAATAGGCATACAAAAAGATGTCCAGGGTCTCCCTGGTGGCACAGTGGGTTAAGCACCACACTATGAAGCAAACCGTAGCCACTGCAGCACAAGTTCTATCCCTGCTCCTGGCTAGGGAGGGGCCCCATATGGTGCAGCAGACCTCTCCTGCCTCTCCCGCTGGTCCCCTCAGCAGTGTTTCAGTCAGTCTGCCTGTTCTGTTCCAGGCTGTCTCTGGTGAATCCTCTCACCTCCCTGGACTCTGGCCTGTACCCCAGCTCCTGTATGCATAAATAAATAAAATCTTTAAAAAACAAAACAAAACAAAAAGATTTCCATTATCCCTTATTATTAGGGAAATGTAATTCAAAACAACAATGAGATATGATCTCATACCTGTGAGAATGACTTTTATCCAAATGACTAGTATCAACAACTGTTAGAGAGGGTGTGGAGAGAAGTGACCTTGTACACTGTTGGAGGGAATGTAAACTAGTGTGTACATTATGGAAAGAAGTAAGGAGATTCTTAAAAAAAAAAATATGAACCCCATAAAATTCAGTTATCCCACTCTTGGGAAATAACAAAACAAAACAGAAATACTGAATTTAAGTAATATATGCAACCCCATGTTTATTGAAGCATTATTTATAACAGCCAAGAACTGGAACTAGAAACAACCTAAATGCTGACCAACTGATGAATAACTATAGAAGTTATGATCTGTATACACATAGAACACTATTGAGTTAAAAAGAAAAAAGATGAGGGCCTCCCTGGTGGCGCAGTGGGTTAAGCACCGCACTATGAAGCAAACCTCAGCCACTGCAGCACGAGTTCGATCGCTGTTGCTGCTGCCGGCCAGGGAGGGGACCCACATGGTGCAGCAGACCTCTCCTGCTGTGCCAGCTGCTCCCCTCAGCAGTGTACTTCCATTGATCTGCCTGTTCTGCTCCCTGCTCTCTGTGGTGAATCCTCTCACCACCCCCACACCTCTGGCCTGTACCCCAGTGCTTATATGCATAAATAAATAAATCTTTAAAAAAAAAAAAGAAAAAAGATGAAATCCTGCCATTTGCATCAATATGGATGGAACTACAGAGTATACTGGCTAGTGAAATAAGCTTTCCAGAAAAAGACTAACGCTGTGTGATTTCACTTATATATAGTATACAAAGAAACAGATTAAAATTTTAAAAATTAATGTTTAGGTTATAACATCAATCAATTACTAATTATAAAGGACAAGGAGAAGAAGGTTGGATAAATCAGGGCAAAGGGGACAATTCTATTGTGAAGGATAGAATTGGACTCAGTGGTGATGTTAATGCAGTATTTTATGTTGAGTTTCAGTGATGCACTCTGGAAACATACAATTTACAAAGTAATCTACTTCAATAAAAACAAAAATAAATGTAGAACCCACTTGGCAACAATGTATGGTTGGTTATTCTTTTATTCTAATGGTGAATAAATTTATGTTTAGAGTGAGACAACTGGACTCAGTTTAGATGATCCTAATTTTGTTGGCAACATCCAAAGCACTATAGAACCTAATCAAACATATGCCCCTTTCACTCTCTCAGGTGTGATCAGGATATTGACCTTGGCCCTGTCAATATCAGGGTTTCTTTACAACCTGTCTGATATGCAACTTGTTTTCCTTGACCTCTACTATACACACAAGAGTGTTATTTTCTATTGTCTTTTCAGACTAATTCGGTGGTTGGGGACTTGGTAATGGCAAAATGGTCAAAGCTTGGTTTTCCTTGGGGCACTAACCTCAGGATATCTGGGTTGCCTTTGGACCTGCAGCGTCTTGGGCCTTCTTAAGATAAAGGTCCTGCAGATCGTCTTTCTTTGCATGTGTTGACTATGGATGCCTTTCAGCACTGCCCTCTTCAAAGTTTCTGCTTTGACTTTGGCTTTGGCAAGACAGAAGCTTCCTTCTTTGCTTTTCACGCCATCCTAGTGAAAACAAACAAAAACCAACACATACTGAAAAGTGATCTCTATATAGATTCACTCAGGGAAGTTTTATGTTCTAAGTGCATTGGAACATGATACCAAAAATAAAAATGTATTTATAAAATCGTGCTTCATATTTAATTTAATAGACAGATTTCCTGTTTATTGTCATACCTATTACTATATGTATAGGACTTAAATGCATTTTTTATTGAGATTTTCAGATTAACAACATTCTGGTGTCATGGTCCAAACTATAGGTTGTCACTGTTTGTATACTAAAGGTATCATATGTGTGCTTAGGTTAATGCAGGAATAACATTAAGATTTGTTAATTCAACCCTGCAGCTATACTATGAATGCAAAGACTATGCTTTTATTTTTTTGGACCCTTAATATGCCAAGGTACATTATAGAAATATGCTCATAATTACAATGTTATGGCTCTTAAAATATTTTTAAATAAAAAATATTGAGATATTATCAGAACTATTATTTTTATTAATCTGTATATTTTAGCTAATTATTTAGTAGTATTGCTTTTTCATTCCAAGTGAAAATGTCTTATAATTATTAATCCTGTAAATCTCTTGGTTTCCATGCTTCCCTTCTGCTAATTTTCATTCTTTTATTATAATGTAGCTTTCTTAGGTAGTGTCTAACTTTTCTTCTATGACTCTATACCTCTGGGCCTAAAATTGAAACAAATACTATTTTGTTTCTTTCTGTTGTATTCTGAGCATTGTCCCACCTGCCTTTCAGAAATACCTCTAGTGCCAAAGCTTCTGTTAAAATACATCTGTTAGGTACACACGGGCCACCCTCTCATTCCTTGAATACTGAAATATTGGCTCACTCTCCCTTTTTCTGTAGAACTAACATAAAATTTGCATGTTCTCAAAATCCATATGTATTTAATAGATGAGACTTCAAGTTCCCTGCCCTGTTTTCTCATTTACTTCACTTTCCTTCATGTATCCTATTTTTGACCCTAGCACAGGCAACCATACTCATATTCTTACTCTTAAATTGCAATAACCAGTAATTGTACCCCTTTCTCCATAATTTTAGTTTAAACATTTTGATTTCCTTTCCAGCATTTTGTTACAAAAATTTTTCAAACATACAGAAAAATTTAAACAAGTTTACATTACACACTGGTATGTCCAATCACTCAGATTCTATTAACATTTCATTGTGTTTTCGTTCCACCATATTTATCCTCTCTCTGTCTTTCTCTTTCCCTCAAACATATACACACAATTATTTACCTAATGGACTATTTACAATGGACCTCTTCTTGCCATTGTACTAATCTATTCACTTAAGATAATAGGATAAATTCCACTGGTCATTTAAATACATAAGTGTGTTACCTTGACAAATCAGGCAGGGAGCATTACCAGGATGTCAGGACAGAGCTTATAGATAAGTTAGGCTTTTTCCTGAAATGCCTTTTTTACCTTTCCTTACACCCTAAAGAAGCGACAAAATTGAAATGTATTCCATGAGCAAAAGGCATAGTGCTTAATTACTTTCTTCACAAAGACATGTTTATTATTGTACTCACATTTATTTTCTGTTATCACTAAATGGAGGTTAATATTTTTATTATTACTTTGTATGGTTAGAGTAATCATGGTTATAGTCTTTTAATGTAGAATTACTTCTAGAAAATGTTTTACCTTTGAGCTTAGTTAAGCAAAACCGATACAACGTATAGCAGAAAGATACCATTAAGGAACAGAATCTTCACATCAATTCCTGTTAGGTTACCTGAATCAGATATTTAATAAACTGGAGGGCAACGGAATTTGGCTTTTAAACATCTGTTGGGTTCCCTTGGTTGCCTATCCTATAAGTTATGTTGTCATCATGTTAATAAGGGAATTAGAGCTGTGTAATATACCATACTTCCAACAATGTAATTGGATAATTTATCCCCTAAGAGAATCAGTAAGCATACTTGCTGAACAGATGTAAGGAAAGTGAAATGTGTGAGATGCTCTGACAAGATGACACTATCCACAATACTAAACAAGAAGCATGTGTCATAAATGCGAGTCTTGTATAATGGAATAACACCTTTTAAAACACGAGTGTGATCATAAAACCATCTGCTTCATAATCAGCTTGCAAAGTACATCTGGTATTGCTATGTTGGCTCACCAAATTATTCCTAAATGCATTTTATAAACATGAAGTGAATACAGATAGTCTATGGGTTGAAAGACTAAATGTCCAGATGGTTTTCTTTAGTACCTTAACCAATTTCATCATTGTATTTCTTAATTAAGCTCTCTCAACAAGGATGTAACTGTTATCATTAAAAACACATATTAATTAAATGAGTGTTTGAAGGACTCAGGTAAGTAGTGATTTCAATTTAGTTGTATGGGTTGTAATTTTATTGAATTCTTTTTATTAACATAAAAGAAATTACATCACTAGAGTCCTCGTTTCAGTTCAGTATATATAATATAGCTATTTTGTTAGAGAAAATAGTCAAGTTTAAGGTAGAAAATCAATGTAGTGCTAACAGTGGGTTCTGACTTTAAATTGACTAAAAAAAAGGAAATGAAAAATTTATCCCAGGCTTAAAAGACACCCTTACCTTCAGTACACTGATGTCAATAATTTTCTGTTATATATTTAGTAAGAGTAACAATTGAGCTGAAAATAATTTTCTGGTTGATGACTATTTTACAGGAATAGTTTTCATACTAGTTAGAGGAAAATTACAAAAAATTGATGCATATTAGAATATCATTTTAATCCTTATGTGGACTACTCTTTCCATTATAACCCTTCTGTGAGACTTTGGTTTGTTTTCTTCACTAGAATTTTAGGATTTACATTTGCTTGTGTTTGTGTGTGTGTGTGTGTGTGTCTTATTACAATTGTTATTTTCAGTACAATCTTATTCTTTTTGCTCTCCTGGAGGAAGAAGGAATATATTTCCATTACAATCTTTTGATGTGGACCACTCTGGTGGCACAAGGGGTTAAGTCACAGCACTATGAAGACCATACTCACTGGGGTATGAGTTCAGTCCTGACCAGGGAAGTGACCCACATGGTGCAGCAGACCTCTCCTGTATCACCTGCTGTTCCCGCATGTATTTCAGTCAATTTGCTTGTTCTGCTCCCCATTCTGTCTCTGGTGAATGCTCTCACTCCACACACTCTGACTTGTACTCCAGTTCTTATCTGCATAAATGAATGAAACTTTAAAAAAAAAGAGTCTTGATGACAAAGTCAACTTTTAAAAACATTTAATATCTTTTCCAGTGTTGATGACAATATGGGCAAAAGACCAGTGCCCTTGGTAGATATGTAATACTCTAAAATTCTGATAATTAGGTATGTAATATCTAATATTCTGATAATTTTGGAGACATTTAATGATAGGCATTCAAATGTGCAATATGAGTACCCTTTGCATTGTCAGTCTTATTCCTAGAACTGTAAATATACTATGCAAATGCACACATATGTAGTACATTTCATTGTACTCTCACTTGCAAATTATAAAATATTAGAACTAAGAAAATTGCCTAAAAAGAGAAAGTTAAATAAATTATGCCCCATTTATGTATGCCCATGTTTTTGTTAAAAGGTAACCAAAAAAAAACCCCTGTTAAATATTTATAAATGCCTAAAAACAAAAGGAAATATACTTATCTAAATGGCTTTAAAAATATATCTTTTTTTTTTTTTTTTACTTTGGGCTTGGATCATAGGTGACTTCTTTTCTTTTTTTCTTTTTAAATTTTTCTTACATCATTGTTCATTTTTGTGATGTAAATGGTTTCTCCTCTCCCATAGTTCTCCCACTACCTTGTCTCCCGTGAACCATCACATAGGTGACCTCTTTCTATGTAACACAGTTCTGCTATACTTACATAATTTACAATCAGTATGAATTAATCTTGAGAACTGAAAAATAGTAAAGATAATGAACTTTGTAAAATATTGCAATGGATACTTGGAGTGGTTTTAATTTTTTTCTCTCCTTGTCTGAGAAGTCTGTTCTGTGAAAACTGTAGAATCTATTTTTCATACAATCAAATTCAGTTAGATTGGTAATACAGACTATCCCAGAGAACTCAATTAAAAAAAAGTTATGCAACCTGAAAAACTTTGAGATAAAAAGCCCTGCAACGTATATACTTCCAATCTTTAATAAAGTTCCAATTGAATTTAACCAACACTTGACACAGATAAGAGAGGCCTTGACATCTGTAGCTTCACAAATAAGCATTCTATAGTTTTTTAAAGAAAATTATAGAGAAAATGCATATTTGCATTTGTATTAAAAACAAAAATAGATTTTGATGGTATAACAATAAGTACTATGGGCCTCCCTGGTGGCGCAGTGGGTTAAGCTAAGCACTATGAAGCAAACCGCAGCCACTGCAGCACGAGTTCGATCTCTGCAGCTGGCCAGGGAGGGGCCCCACATGTCATAGCAGATCTCTCCTGCCTCTCTCGCTGCTCCCCTCAGCAGTGTGTTTCAGTCCATCTGCCTGCTCTGCTCCTTGCTCTGTTTCTGGTGAATCGTCTCACCTTCTGCGACTTTGACCTGTACCCCAGCTCTTGTATGCATAAATAAATAAATCTTGAAAAAAAAATACAATACTGACTTCCATTTTTAATTATATAAATAATAGCTAAAATAATAGGTAAAGTATACATATAAAGCATCTCACAAATATTGAAGAACTAGAAACGTAAGAATAATTAAACCGTCAGTGCAATTACAGAAAAGAAGAAAATGATTTATTAAATATTTCTTATTTGTTCATAGTGAGTAGTAGTGGAGTAACTGACAACTTTACAACTATGAATTATGGTTTAAAAGTAGTGTTCACATGGGCCTCCCTGGTGGCGCAGTGGGTTAAGCAACACACTATGAAGCAAACCGCAGCCACTGCAACACAAGTTCCATTCCTGCTGCCAGCCAGGGAGGGGACGCACATGGCGCGGCAGACTTCTCCTGCTGTGCCAGCTGCTCCCCTCAGCAGTGTACTTCTGTTGATCTGCCTGTTCTGCTCTCCACTCTGTCTGTGGTGAATCCTCTCACCGCCCACACCTCTGACCTGTACCCCAGTGCTTGTATGCATAAATAAATAAATCTTTAAAAATAAATAAATAAATAATAAAAGTAGTGTTCACAATACTGTTCTTTTTCTAATAATGATATCACTATAAACAGATAATAAACTTATAAATTATATCAAAAATATATACCATCTATTTTATAAATTATTATGAGGAAACACACAGAATATTGATTTGAAGATAAAATGTCCATGGGGAAAAAAGTATTGTAAAAGAGAAATGAAGGAATAGTGGGATTCAAAAATCAGCAGGGAACAAATAAATTAGGAAACTTACTGCAACCCTTTGTGTGGAATCTTTAAAATGCTTTAAAACAATCTGAAATGAAAATTCCAAACTATCAACGTGGGAGATCAAGGAAAAAGAACAATGAGAAAGAGAAATAGAGTATTTATGTTTTTATTCTATTGGAGTCGAACCATGCTGATTGAATCTGAATGTTCCATTAAGAACAGTGATAAAAATTTATTAATGACTAGAAGAAACAAAACACTAGTAGAGGCCAAAGAGAACAAAAAGACACACCCTTTTGCTCAAAAAACTGGAAGAAGAAAAACAAAGAAAACATAGTCAAAATAAAAATACAATATTAAATAACAGAAAGTAAAAACATGTCAGTAACACCACAGTAAATGTGAATGTGTTATATACATCTCTTAAAGCTGACAGAGGCTTCGATTAATTTAAGACCATTTAAATCAAGGTAAATGCATATCATAAAATATATAACAAATAATATTTATTAACATACTGAATGAATCAAGAAAGATGGGGTGGAGTGTTTCCCAATAATAGGAAGAATAATTCATCATGAAGAACAAGAAGATGGATGCAACAATTGGAAAATTTAGGCACCTAACAATTTGCTTGACATTTATTAGGCAATCTGAGAAATATAAAATCGGTAATCACTGAGGGAAATTTAGTATCCATCACTCAGACAAATTAAAAATAAAGTGAGACTACTGAAAATTATAACCTCAAATAACTAGTTTATTCTTATAAAATTTTAAGTATTTTCTATTTTCAAAATTTAGAATATATATATTTCCAAATAAGCAAAAATTATTTGCATTTAGTCCTTGGAATGATGTTAACAAATAGCAAAATTTGTTTTCCTGCATGTCATATTTCTTGATGCAGTATAATGAGATTTCTAAAGTAAAAAAATACAAATTGAAAATAAAAGTATAGCTGTAATATTTATGTTCAAGAGGAAATACAAATTATAACTGACTGACATGTGCCTCACACATCAAAAGTAGTGCACTAAAAAATTATGACAAACATAAACCTAATAAAATATTAAAAATAAAATTAATTATAAAACAATAAAGTAAATCCCCATGCAATGTGGAGTAAATTAATTTCTAAAATTAGTAAAAAGTGAAAAATTGTAAGTATTCAAAAATCCCAGAAGGTTTTATTAGTGAAACTAATATTATTCCTTTGAAGATAACAATAAAAAGAACCTTTAGTAAAGATCATCAAGAATAAGCAAAAATAACTTTAGGTAATTATTATCTGCACTGCTACCAGGGAGAAATCCAAAGGTAATCAAAAAACTCATGGATATAAATTATAACATCTGGAGGAAATGACATGTCTACTCATTTTAGCTTTTTTCTTGGGTAATATTTTTTTTCATTTGTGCTAGAGGCATATCTAGCAATTTTAGTTCATTGAGATAACCTTGGTTTACAACACTATATATGATTTAGGGGGATAGATTCATATCAGACTCATCCACCAAAGCACCCATAATCCTTCACCATTCTCTACTCAGATCTCCTCACCACCAGGCCCATCCAGTTACTTCCCAATCCCTTCCCTACACCCACCACAATGGTTTGCTTTGGTTTAATTTTGTCTCTTCTTTTGTTTTATTTCTTTATTGAATTAGGAATCTTTATCTCTGACCTTATGCCTAAACACACTATTTCAGTTTTCATTTAAGATAAAATTGGTTTGCAACTCTGTTAAATTTCAGTTTCATACCTCAGAAATGTATATGCCTCACCAAACCACCACAGTTCTAGTTACCATCTACCACCATCTAAATTATCCCCACTACCAATTCCTCTCACCCTCCTATCCTTACCCTCTCTGGTAACCACTATTCTGTTGTCAGAATCTAATGGTTTGCTTTTGTTTTGTTTAGTTTCATTAAAACATTTTTTTTTGAGTTTTCATTGTGGTCAGGTCAATTACTCTAAAATTATAACAGAAGTGGGAAAACAAAATTATGACAGATGACCCTGTCACTATAAAAGAACTAAAGACCATAAATTCTTAAGAATACTGATTTGAGACACTTTTGTTAAGATAGTGAGGTTTTTGAGGAGCTGGAGTTTTTCAGAAACTCCAAAATGTTGAGAACAACAACAAAAAGACAAATTATAGATACAGGTGGGTAACCACCTACATGTCGTTAAGTCAACTCCATAAGGTTCCCAGCTGTACACCTTTTTCCTTTTCCCATAAGTCTAAATTCAAATTCCTGGTTGGGATGTGGTGGTATCACAGTTAGCTTATAATAGAATCCTTAGCACAGAGAAATGGGAGAAAAGGCTGAGCATCTATGTTTACATTAAAATAAATTTTAACTATTTTATCTTCAAACTAAAGAACTTGAATTTTATTTTAGAGATTTTATAGTCATATCTGTAATATCCTCTATTGTTGCCAAAGTAATAAGCAACTGGGTCTTATAAGGAACAAGTAATAAGTAGGAGAAGGGAGAGTAAAAGGATCTCATTAAGATACTAAAATATCTGATAGCAATATTTCTTTGACATTTCATATGTATCCTTAGGAACTCATTAAACAGTTCCTGTGAAGCTATGTGAATCAAGGACATCTCACCAATTTTCAGAAAATAAAAGACAATGATGAATTGTATGGAAGATAATTTGACAGTCTCTTTCTGCTAAAGGTTAGTTGTAAAAGATTAAAAACATGCTTTAGTAATTTATTATGTATATCTTTCTTATTTTAAAAAATGAAAGATTTTTTACTTGAATTAGGCTCTAGGAATAGAGAGTTAGAATAAATTATTTCAGAATCAGCAGGTTGTGTGGATAAACCAGACCAGCAACAACCTTGAATGGTTCATATTTCTATCTCTCAGGAAGGCTGATAGCTGCTAGGGGTGTTGGATATCATAAGTGTACCATATGCATACTTTGGAATGGTAGTAAAACAGAAAGAATGACCTTATATAGCAACATAGCAACGTAAATACCTAGAACAGAAAAAGTAGGGCCTCCCTGGTGGCTAAGAGGTTAAGCACTCCACTATGAAGCTATCCACAGCCACTGCGCCCGAGTTTGATCCCCAGCCAGGGAGAGGACCCACATGGCGCAGCAGACCTCTCCTTCCCGGTCTGCTGCTCCCCTCAGCAGAGTATTTCTGTTGATCTGCCTGTTCTGCTCCCCACTCTGTCTCTGGTGAGTCCTCTCACTGCCCCCCTAGACCTCCTGTGCACATCTGACCTGTACCCCAGTTCTTGTATGCATAAATAAATAAAATCTTAAAAAAATTAAAAAAGAATAGAAAATGTATACAAAAATTTATTGAACTGCATTTAAAACTGTGAATTATGCTCACATTGAACACTAATATATTTCCTGAAATATAAGTCTATGTGCAGTTAACACCTGCGTGTTTGGTTGAATGAGGCTGCAAATAACTGATGAAGCAGATTATAACAAAAAAAAATTAATACCATACAAGCTTTAATAGGATAGGTGATTGTAATAGTCATGAAGGTACTACAATTGAATACAGAAAGAAGGCCTCCCTGGTGGCGCAGTGGGTTAAGCAATGCACTATGAATACAGAAAGAAATGAAAAAAGAAATGGCAGAGGGAGAAAAGAAGGAAAGACAAAAGAGAGAACCATGTGAGAAGGGGGAATAAATAGCTATCAATGAAATATCAGAGTGTTAAGAATGAGTATTCGACTGAAACCTTACTCTCATAAATTGAAAGTAGATGGAATTTTCGTGTTCAATCCTTCATATTTGCTGTCCTCTTGTGGACAGTGGAGAGGACGTTAAGATGATGAATTGCTGATGATGACTGTCGTGTGTACATGTATATTCCTACCTATTATCCTTAGTGACTTTGCCGATCCCTTTTGCTGTATTGAAGCTGAATACATTTCAGTCTATCCAGACATATATTTGATTCATCTTTCAGGCAGACTGAAGTGCCTCAGGCTCAGTTCTAATTTGCCTCCCAGCTACTGTCTGTCACAATTTTTATGACAAATCCTTGTGAAGTATAATTTGTTATTTTTGGATCATTGCCATGACATCATTTTCAGTAAGCAGTGACCAGGAGTTGACTAATTCCATAAATCTCCTGAATCAGTCTTCCTACATAGCTCTTTCTATAATTTTTCTTCCTCAGTTTTGTTTATTGAAGTTTGTGTAATTTATTTACAGCAAATTACATGGATTTATGTGTAGAATCATTCATGTGTCATTTACCTCTGAATTAAAACACTGTTGACCTTTGGTAGGGAACCACTTATGTCTAAAATACTCTGGTATAACCTATGTTTATATAATTGTATTTATAGTTTGTTTTTTCTATAAAATCAGCTCAAAGCAGAAACTTATGTTCTAAATTAAAACAGAGGAAATCATTCGTTTTATTTAAATAATTTTATTTTTAAGGATGAATTTTCTTTTACCCCTTATACCTAAGAAAACCATGAAACTACACAGTTTGAGGGAGCTAATTGTGGATAAAATTAAAAACTTGTCCTAATTTGATTTATAAAGATCCTGCTATTTTAAATGTACTTGTTAAATGGAGCCAGCTTTTTCTCATGTTCTTCTGATGTAGCCTGAGGAATAAGATCTACTTTACTTTGAGTTTTGGTTAACTTTGTCTGGATACTATTTTTTTTTTTTTTTGGCTTAAAAGTATTCTAGAAATACTTTGAGAAGCACTTACAAATATTTTCAGGCCTTTGGTATTTATTGTCCTAATAAAATGAAGCACATATTTGAGTGGAAAAAAATCTATAAATATTTTATATTATTTAAAATGTACTGCATTTCATTTCTTGACTTGGTTTGTAAAAGTTAATGTTTGTAATGTCAAATTGAATAAAACATTAGCCTTGAGATATGCCTGAAGATATTATCCTCTAATATGGAACCACATTATGTCTTAATGTTTACTTCAATAACAACTATGAATATTATATTAATTTGAGTTGGCATAATTTTGATGTTTCTTTTGAGACTGGTCAGCTTTCAGTTTTAAAACTATATTGCTATTTTTCAAGCCTAACTAAATTTTTGTAGGATTTTCATGTTTTACTTTGTTCACATACCAGTCCTCCTATTATTTACTTAATATTTTCTGTTAAATAATTCTCTTTAAAAGACCACAAAGCCTTCTAAATAATGGTTTAGCCTTGGCTTCACAAAATTATCAGCATTTTGGTGTATTAATGTCTTTTGATGTAATGAGCACTTTACCATCAAAATGAAAAAATGTTAATCTTTGTGTTGAATCAGGCACGTATGTACTCAGTGTTAAGTCTACCATATGTTGGGAATGACTTCCTTTTATTATACACTATTATATTTTATCAGAGAATGAAGTTTGGACAGTTTCTAACCTCTGAATATGGTGATTCACAGGTTCACAGTCCCAATGTTTACTAATTAGTTCAGCCACTTGAAATCATAAGCTTCAGTAGTGTGGTAGTTTTAGGTTACTGTAGATAAATTACTTTAAATTTCTGTTTTAACAGTGGTGTGCTAGATTAAAATATAAACTAAGATACTAACATCTGGAAAAGTGGGAAATGGTCCATTAAAATGTGTATTGTATCTGTGAAAATTTAAATCTTATCTGCTAACAGTGGTGGTGTATCTATTAGCAGAAATAAGATGCAGCAAAATAAAAATTAAATTAAGCGTCTCAAAATGGGGGAAAGGGTCATCTGGGATATTGAAGAGTAAACAAAAAGACAACTATAGGATTTTCTTGAAAGCCGAATTTTCATTGTGAATGTAGGAAGAGTTAGATAAATGGAGATACTGAAAATAACCAATGTTGTGTTCTCCGAGTTCTAAATAGGTAGATAGAACTGGAAAGTTTTTATATTTTTAATGTAATTTAAAGAGGTCAAGGGAAGCCCATGCTTTGCACAATGTAAGAAATTTAAGATGTGCTTAACTTCTTAAAGTTTAGAGAATACTGTGCTGAGTCATGTACCCTTTGAAATTTCTTCAAGATTTTGCAGATCTTATGAGATTCTCCTTTCTTCTCTAAATAATATTAGTGTCTATAATTTAGAAATCAATGCCTAACAATTAATGTTTTTTTAAAATGTTCTATTTCTGTAGAATAAATTGGGCTGACTAGAAAAAATAATTTATATTGATCTTTGATACAATATGTTTATCAATCTGGCATTAATTGTTAATACTTATATTCTGAAGAGATCAAGACTTAAGAGCAGCTTTGCTTACTAAAGTAGCTGTCTTCTTTCAACATTTCAGGAATTTTATTTTCTTGTTTTTAATCCTACTTACAATAAAATAAGTGAATATTTTCTGAGCAATAATATTCATTAAGACGATAATTTAATAGTGTGATTAAATTCTTTATATTCTTTATTAATGCATGGAGAGTTTTGGGCTAAGAGTGTGATCTCAGAACTCAAACACATCTGGGAAAGGGTCAGTCTTTGCCTTTAACCTGGATCAAGAAATCCTAACTAAAATTTAATTTTCTCATATATAAAATGAAAATAATAATGGTTCTTATGAATTTGGTGTAGGGATTAAAGAAGATCATTTACAAAAAGTTCTTGGTATAGTGCTAGGAACAGTGTAATTACTTCACAGGAGACGTTGTTTTAAATAAATATGATGATAATGAAAATGAAGTTTGAAATGATGACAATTCAAGAATACATAAAATATGTAAATAATTAATTAAAAAGAGATTCCAAGTTAAGGTTATTAGCACCATATTGAAAAAAATTCATTAACAATGGGTCTGGAATATTCAGTTGTCAGCTAAACAAACTCTTGTGGGGAGAGAAGCGGATACCTGTCAGAGATGTGAAAATCAAAAGGTGATAATGTAATTTCTGTAACTTAACAACCTATGATGATTGTTGAGAAGAGGTAAAAATAAGCTTTTTATTTCAAATTGATGATCTAACTTTCTTACACTGTAACATTTTAAGATGTAGTCGCCAATTAAATTTTTCTATAAAGTGATCATTCTCTGTCCTGGTTTATTCTTGACCTTTTGTGTTTTTTTTTGCTGCCTTCACACCTCTCCACAAATTTAGTTTAGTGAAATATAAAGAATGTTGTAAAATATATATAAAATAAAATTTTAAAAAATATTTAAAATCTAAATCAGGAGCCTCCCTAGTGATGCAGGGGCATAGAGACTCACAGCTATCAAACTTTCACCAGCCATTGCAGCAAGAGTTCCATCCCTGGCCAGAGAGCTCACCCACATGGCGCAGCAGACCTCTCCTGCCTTGCCCACTGCTCCCCTCAGCAGTGTATTTCAGTAGATATGCGTGTTCTATTCCCCACTCTGTCTCTGGTGAATGCTCTCTCACACACACACCCCTACCACACCTCTGCTATGTACTCCAGTTCTTTATTTATGTATGCATAAATACATAAAAATAAATCTTTAAAATAAAATGAAACCTAAATCAACTCAATTCGCTGGCACGTTTTAAGAAACAAAGAAAATGAGTAACTGTGAATATAGACAATATATAAGACCAAGGAATAGATGGTATTGAACACTTTTTTATACTTTTAGAGATTTTCCAGATGGTAGCATTTATATTATTTATCAGATCCTCCAGAGAAGCTCTTTAATTGTGCATCTTCTTCCTTTTTTTCCCCCTTTTATATAGTGCTCTTTTGGAAATTTATAAAATTTTACCAAACTTTTAGAAAAGTGATTATTGTATTGCACACTGCCTTAATAAAGAAGAAAAAAAATTTAGATTCTCAATTTTTCAGTTTTTCTTTTCCTTCCATTTATAACTATTGTTAAAAATAAAGTGGCATATTTTCAACAAATTTATTCATTTATCAATATCAGTATGAAGAGTAGGTAAATTCCAATAGCAAGTATTTGAAAAGTTACTGTTTTTTATAGACTTTAAATAATGCATTTTTTATTTTATTACATTCATAGTAAAAAAATTTGTAAAGGAATTCTATTAAAATTTGCTTTAAAATTTAAATTTAGTTATTTTAACACTGATGCCTTTCTATTATGTAAATTTTAACACTGATGCTTTTCTATTATGTAATATTATATCTTTCAACAGAAATAATGTGCCTACAAAACAGCTCTTAAATTATAATTTTGTACATGATTCATTCATTATTCAAAACTCAATTATAAAAACTGCTGTGATGGTAATGATGCTCATTTTTCCCTTTAACTTCTGCAATAATCGTAAGAAATCATTTACAGTGAATTGACTACAAATAGCATAATCGTATTTACATAAATACCTGCATTGTAATTAAACTAATCTAAGTACCACAAGAACAACAGATTGTGCCTGTACTCCTCTTTTGGCAGAAGGGGTGCAAATACAGTTTTTCTTTCACTTACATTTTGTGTTTTAATGAGAGTTAGCATTATTCTAGAGGTTTTATATCTATAAGTATAGATTAATGCTATAGGTATAGGTAATGCCTGCCAGCTTTTCCTTTTGGTCATAAGAAAATTAATATTAGAACAGAATCTTTTTTAAAATTAATTCACTAATTTATCTATCCATTGATTCTCTTATTGACTTCCTAATATGCACAAGCATTGTGTTAAATAATAAAAGTAGCATGAGGAATCAGTTCATATACTCAAAAAGCCCTTAGTTCAAAAAAAGAGATAGATTGACAAAAGCAGTCATGTTGTAGTGTAATAAAAATTATAAGAGAAATGTGTCTAATATGCTATGCAAGTCACTAGAGAAGACAGAGGTTTCTTGAAGGAAGTGTTGATTGTCAGCTCTGTTGGCAAGATAATCAACAGGAGGAAAACAGTTTTAGGAAGTACAAAAAAAATGTATGACGGTGAGAGCATGAAGCAGTCAAAGAAAAAAATTTGCTCTGAAAATGTAAAGATGGGTGTAAGGATAGTTATGGATACTGAGATTTGGAGATTAAATAAGTTGATCAAAGTTTTAAAGGTATTAAAGTTTAAAAAAAAAGACAAGAACCAACGTTTTTGTCTTTATTTTTAAAAAACAACACCTTATAAGAGTCTTTCATCATTTTGTACTTCTTGCTCTCATCCACGCCCCAACTCCAACCCCACCCCCCCGCCTCCCCCACCCTCCAGCAAGGAATATAGTGACTTCACTGAGTTGAGAAATGCAGTGTGTTTGTCACATCATTGTTAGCTGTTTGTTTGTTTAAGATTTATTTATGCATACAAGAGCTGGGGTACAGGTCAGAGTCAGGGGAGGTAAGAGGATTCGCCAGAGACACAGTGGGGAGCAGAACAGGCAGATCTACTGAAATGCACTGCTGAGGGGAAGCAGTCAGTGAGGCAGGAGAGATCTGCTGAGCCACGTGGGTCCCTTCCCTGGCAGGGGGTAAAATTCAGGCTGTCGTGGCTGCTGAAGTCCCACAGTGTGGTGCTAAACCCCTCGCACCACCAGGGAGGTCCAAAATAACTAATTTTTTTCATATCTAAAATATCCCAAAATTGGGCCTCCCTTTTGGCTCAGCCAGTGGAGCACGGCACTGTGAAGTATCAGAAGCACAGCAGCGCAAGCTTGATACCTAGCCAGGGAGGGGATCCACATGCCTCAGCAGACCTCTCCTGCCTCCCCTGCTGCTCCCCTCAGCAGTGTATTTCAATTGATGCTTGTTCTGCTCCCCACTGTCTTTGGTGAATCCTCTCACCTCCTGGGACTCTGACTCCAGCTCTTGTATGCATAAATAAATAAATCTTTAAAATAAAGAAAAGTAAAGATCAACTAATTCCATTTCTGCTTAGAATAACCAAGCTGAACCATGACTCTTAAAAGAAAGCTATTTTGTACTTACACAACTTAAAGAATGTCGTGTTCACAGTTGCTTTTCATTTGTTCGGTCTTGAAGGTGTTTTCTGCTTAACCTTCACTATGGACAAAGCCAACGTGTTTACTAGGGATAAATAAAGCAAGCATAAACTATCTCGAAACACTGGGTTTTGGCTTATTTTGGTATTATAGTATGAGAAGAGATTTTATTTTACTATTGGATTTTCCATAAGAAAATGGGTTTGTCTCAGTATGGCACTGGCACAAAAACAGACATTTTTCAATGGGTCAAAGAGCCCAGAAATGAACCCATACATAATTGGTCAATTTATACAACAAAGGAGTTAAAAACTTAACATGGGAAAAGACAGTTCCTTAAATAAATGGCATTGCATGTGGACAGTCACACATGAAAGAATGAAACTAGACCACTGTCTTACACTGTGCACATAAATAAATTGAAAATGATTAAAGATTTGAACGTAAGTTCTGAAAATATAAAATTCCTAGGAGAAAACACATGTGGTAACCTAAGTCTTTGGTCTTAGAGATTTTTCAGGGACATTTGAACCCAAAATGAATGGAAGCAAAAATAAAGAAACAAATGGAACTTTGTCAAACTAAAAGGCTTGTGTATAGATAGCTCTTTTGTGTCTGTCTGAGCGTATTTATAATAATGCTTGCTAGTGGATAGACATGCTTGGGGCACCAACCTGGACCCTAGTGAGTTTCTCCGTAGGCATTTTCTTCTTTAAGCCAATATTAAGCATGAACCTAATATTGAATCTTGTAGTTATTAGGATTACAATAAGCCCTTCAGTGATAACCATCAGGAAACTGAGAAGGAAGAAAAGTTTATTACTTCAAGACTCTGGAGCATACAAGGTATGCCCAGTGACACACAGTGGGGTAGGTGTGGAGTAAAAGAGAGCTCATCATCTGGGATCCTGTTTTTATTGAAACATAGAATGAGAGTTTAGGGTTTCATGGACTTTATTGGTGAATTAAAATCATAAGTGTGGGGATTTAAAGCACAAGAAAACAAACCTGCAACTGACTAGTTATTTAAACCAACCTGGGTCTGTAAAACAAAAGGAGCCTTGGGAGGATGGGGAGGGAGATCAAATGGGTGAATGGAATCAAGAGGTACAAATTTCCAGTAAAAGAAACCTATGGGAGGGAGTATACTGCATAGGTCTCTGATCTCTAATCTTAAACACTTTAAAATAAGAAAAAATATTAATTTTGACTTTTGTTTACATCATAAATATCCTGGGGGAGAGTGAATATAGAAATGTGCTTGTCGTTTATGGTACAGTGTCGTGTATTGAGCTGTTATGGCAAAAATATTTCATGAATACTCCCTTGTAGAATCTGAAGATGACAATAGAAAAATCACCTGGAATACTGGTTTAAAATGTCCTTGTTTCTTAAAAATGGCACATGCTAATTTACTAGAATTTAATAAAAGGATATAGAAAAATTTTTATTTTGATATATCTCACTTCTTTTACTAATACATCTTAGCCTCGAGACAACTTTTGGTCTCTGAATTTCAGTAAATGACATGGCAAGAGTGCTTTATGAAGACAAATTGCTGCTAGGTCTTGCCAGGGAATAGATTAAAAATGTCTTTATTTTCTGAAAGCTCATAAAGAGTATGTGGCCACAACTGAATAACAGTTAAGGTTGTAAAATTAAATATCCACAGGTAGACAACGTGCTAATAAATATAGGAAATCATTCACTATTTTGTAAGTTTACAGACTTTCATAATCTTTCTTTTGAAAAGTAAGCCTTACTCTGAAGAGATGTGGTCTCCCTGCTGTGTGCACATAATTGGCAGTAATGGGAATTAGACAAGCACATGTGTACAAACCCATCCCTGCTTTAAGTTGTGCTTGTCAAGTGGAGATATAAATGAGATGTGCTGTTACGCTTAAGTGCATCATGGACATATGGCAGGCTTTTAGCGAAGTGGCACCCTGGGAGGATATTTGCTTATTCTTGCAACGTGGCATTGAGACTCACAGCACCCTCTCTTTCCTAATGTCTAATAGAGGTTACTAAGAAAAACAAGTGGCTGAATTTATGACCTAACAGTGGGTCCTGTTTATCATAAGTTACATCTAATATGAACCTTTGTAATTGAAGGTGATTTAATGCATTATTAGAGTATTCTTGTACCCTGTTTACATTTTTTCTAGAAAACACTAATCTCAAAAGTAAAAAGAAAAACCGTCTAGGGCCTTCTTTGTGGTGCAGGGGTTGAGCACCGCAAACACTGTGGGGTTTCCACAGCTGCTACAGCCTGGGTTCAAATCACTGCCAGGTAGGGGACCCACATGGCGCAGGCAGACTTCTCCTGCCTTGCTCGCTGCTCCCCTAAGCAGTGTGTTTCACTCAGTTTGCCTGTTCTGCTCCCCACTCAGTCTCTGGTGAATCCTCTCACTCCTAGCACCTCTGGCCTGTAACCAGCTCTTGTATGCATAAATAAATAAACCTTTAAAAAAAAAAAAAGAAAGAAAAGTTTTGAATTACAGACTATAATCGATTTCCTCTATATATTTTCCATTTTGCATTAAATAGTGCATTTATTAGCATAATTACTTCATAGTATCAAGAGTGTGGAATAATTATGCTCATTCATATTGGCTGCAAAATTAACACAAGAAGGGACTGAATTAATTGGGTCCAAGTCTAAATGACGTAAATTATGAAAGATAACTTGAAAGATACTGTACTTTTTTATTTTTTGAAGATTTATTTTATTTATTTATGCATAGAAATACTGGAGTATCCTTTTTAAAAAAAGATTTATTTATTTATGCATACAAGAACTGGGGTACAGAGCAGAGGTGTGGGAGTGGTGGTGAGAGGATTTGCCAAAGACAGAGTAGGGGACAGAATAGACAGACTGACTGAAATACACACTGCTGAGGGGAGCAGCAGGGAGGCAGGGGAGGTCTGTTGTGCCATGTGGGTCACCTGCCTTGCTGGGGATGCTTCATAGTGCAGTGCTTAATTCCTTGCGCCACCAGGCAGACCCAGTATTTGAAATTTTTATGCATAGAGTATTTGTTTATTTTTCCTCATTTTTGAGTAAATTATATATTTATATCAGCATGGATTCAAGGGTATTTATTTTATGCTTTTGGCATAAAGCAGTCCTACTTTATTTTATTCAAGGTGTTTTAATTTTGTTCTTTGGGACCTCTTTCAGTTGACTTGTGACCCTCAGCACTATCCTCATCATTGTGGAGTTTCTTTGATCACTTCCTTACAAAACTATATTGCATGGCCTCCCCAGTGTGTGATGTGACTTTAAAGCAATCAGACTGATCTCTATGGTCAATATTTATTAGTGTAATGACTTCATAGTATCAAGAGTGTGGAGTAATTATGCTCATTCATATTGGCTGCAAAATTAACACAAGAAGGGACTGAATTAATAGGATCCAAGTCTAAATGACATTCATAAATTATAAAAGATAATTTGAAAGATATTATAGCTATCTTCACTTATAGTACAAAGTGTAGTTTTTACTGGGCCTCCATGGTGGCCTAGGGGTTAAGTCTCAGCACTTTCACCTCTACAGCCTGAGGTCTCTCCCCAGCCAGGGATCTAACCCACATATGGTGCAGCAGACCTCTTCTGTCTCACCCTCTATTCCTGTTCTCCTTTACACTGTATTTCAATAAATCTGCCTGTTCCTTTCCCCACTCTGTCTCTGGTGAATCCTCTCAAACCCAACACCTCTGGCTTAGACCCCAGTTCTCCTAAAAAAAAACCTCAGAAAACTAAAGTTTTGTTTTTCCTGATCTAAAACTTTATATAAGTGAAATCACATAGTATGATTATTTTATATTTAACTTCTTTTGCTTAATATTATGAGATGCATCCATGTTATTCTTTCCTGTAGTTTATTTCCATTGCTATAAGGAATTTTAAATCTTGATTATTGGTTTTTTCCAGAGTTTTGTTCTTACTAACAACATTTCAGCACGTGTAGTCTTATATGTACTTTGGTACACACAGATACATATACATATGCACACATTTCTTTTGCATATGTACTTAACAGTGGACTTGCCGAGTCATAGGATGCCTATATTTTCTGTTTTAGTTATATCACCAAACATTTTTCCAAATTCATTACCTTCTGACATTTGGTATTTCCATCTTTTAAATATTATTCTGGTGCCTACGTAATGATAAATCATTGTGGTTTTAAATTGTACTTCCCCGAGGAATAATGATGTTTAGCAGCTTTTCTTGGCTATCATATTTTGTAAATATGCCAATTCATGTTTTTGTCCATTAAAAATGAGTTATTATCTTATTTTTGACTTTTGAAAGTTCTTACATGTTTTGTACACAAATCTGTCACAGTTTGTGTTCTAGGGAAATAGACACAGAGAAGAGTTGAAACTATAAAATGTTTATTAAACAGTAATACCGTAAAGCAATTAGCTTGGTACCTCCCCAAGAAAAAAGTGACTTAGATTCCTTTGGTTAGTGTTGTTCTGAAATAGTGTGACCTTAGTTTAAAAGCAGGAGATGCTGAAGATTCTAGTAGCTAAAAGTAGTCAACTAATCAAAGGCCTGAATTATTAGATGGGTGCATCCTTTCTTGAAGAGGATGCATATTTATTTGTGTGTATGTTAGGGAATCCTTTTGCAGTTATTGATAAACTGTAAATATCTTCTCTACTTAGTGACTTTTATTTTCATATTTTCGTTTTCACTTACATTAATTCTCTTTATTCTTTATTAATAAAGGTATTCTTCCAACATTGCTTACTAGAGGTATTATTGTTTTGTTTTACATTTAGATCTACACCTTACATGGAATGAATGGAATTTTTGTCTCTAGAGAAAAGTAAGGGTAAAATAACTTAGAGATAAATACAGACATAGACATCCCATTAATCAAGCAGTGTTTATTGAAAGATTGACCTTTCCCACATCTCTGCAGTGCCACCTTTGTCATATATCAAGCTTCAGTAAATGTTCAGAGTTGTTTCTGAACATTCTTTTCAATTCTGTTAGTCTTTTTATCTTTTCCTGAAATACCAAACTTAATTCATTACTGAGAACTAATCTTATTTTGTGGTGATAAAGTTCTTTGTTCCGTTGCTTCAAAATCTTTTGCTACTCTCTCTTAATTAATATTCTTGATTAGGATAGAGAATTTAAAGATTATCAGAATACTTTTTCAATTCTCTCATATATGATATCATTCTACATGTAGAGGAGAAATTAACTCACATAATGGAAATTTTCGGGTGTCAGATTAATCTTTTTGTGGGACGCTGTCAGAGAAGTGAATAGCTACCTGGTTCCTGCATATTCACATACACCTTAAAACAAGCCTCTCAATTTCCATATTTTCTTGGGAGTTTCATGGGACAGAATTTAATCTGTAGAAAATATAGAAAACTAAAAGCTTTACAATATTGTCTTATCTATTAATATGCTAGATTACTTAGCTTTTCTTTAATTTCTCTCATGAATGTCTTCTAGAGATTTGCTACATCTTAAGTTTGTTCCTAGGTTTTTAGTATTTGTGATGTTATTACAAAAGTAACATTTTCATATTTTTATTGGGTGCTGCTATTCTTTAGGAATGAGTTTAATTTTTTGAACATTGACCTTCTAGTCCTTAGTCATAATGAATGTACACATCACTTCTAATAATTGTTCTGTTTTTTTATTTTCTATGTGCACAATCATTTATTGGTTCTTTCTAAAAATAACTAGATGTATTTAATCCTTTTCTAATCATTTATTTTCTTAGCTTTGAATTCCCTGGAGTCTTCACTACAATCTGAAAAGAGCTATAACTGCACTCATTCCAAGTTTCATGTGAGAAAGTTTTGGTTATTTTTCCTTTTAGTATAATGTAGATTTGAAAAGGATTCTCCTTGTTACATTAACAATGATCTTTTTCCACTTATTTTTCTTAGTTTTTGTCATTCATGGGCATTGAATTGGGTAATCCTGTAGTTTTTCCTTTTAAAATATTAATGTTATGAAATACATTGATTTTTCAAATGTTAAAATAGCCTTGCACGCATGAAATAAACACAATATTATCATGCTTTCTTTGGTTTCATTTTATATCTTGCTGGATTGGGTCCTGTTTGCTAATTCAGTAAGATGTTTATGCTTATGTTCTTGGGAGAGACTTGCTATGAATTTCTTTTTTTAAAGTGACCCTCATAGATTTCTATCAAAGTTATTCTAGTAACACTCAGTTGGTCACATTTTTCTGTTCTCAAAGTGATTGTGTAAAAAATGTTTTAGGTTTCCCTTAAATGTTTCTTAGAATTAACCAATAATGCCTTTGAGACTGAAATTTTCGTTGTGAAAATTGTTTGTGCATTTACTTATTTGCTAGATATAGGACTGTTCAGATGTTCTATTTCTCCTTACGCACATCTTTTTAAGTTGGTTCTATGAATTCATTTATTTCAACATGAAATTCCTTGTTCCCATCCTCTCTCTGTCTTATTAATAATGACTCTTGGCTGTTTTCAGGTTTTGGGAGCACTCTTTATTACCTTCTGGTGTAAACTTCTTTTTATATTTTATTATTCATTTTTTGCAATTTGATCAGTGTTTACTAGTTTTGATATCCTATAGTATCATTTTACTTTTTGTAATATTAATTACTACCTTACCATATGTATATTTTACATTTCACATTTTCTGGGTCACTTCAGTTGGCATTAATAGAAGAGAAGTTAGAAGCTCAAACAGTCACAAGGCCAGCTCCTCATATACCTCAAAGGTCCAGATCAGTAATTTTAAAAGTTGTAATATATGATTTTAAATGTAACAATAAATGACCAGATATATCAGGGGTATGTATGTGTGCAGCGCATGTTCACTCCCTAATGCACACATACCTTTAAAAACTAATCCCTCTGAGGGCTTTCTTGGTGGTGCAGGGGGGTGAGCGCCACACTGTGAAGCATCTGCACCACTGCAGCACAAGTTTGATCCCCGCCCAGGGAGGGGACCCACGTGGCACAGCAAACCTCTCCCGCCTCCCCTGCTGATCTCCTCAGCAGTGTGTTTCAGTCGATCTGCCTATTCTGCTCCCTACTCTGTCTCTGGTGAATCCTCTCACCTCCTTCGAATCTGGCCTATACCCTAGCTCTTGTATGCATAAATAAATAAATCTTTTTTTTTTTAAAAAAAACAGCAAAACGAATCCATGTGAAAATAAATATAAGGTAGGATATCATGTTTTTTACAAAAGTTTTTCATACTTTAGTGTAGTTCAACAGCTGTTAATCTAAGCAATGTGTGAACAATATAAATAAATTGATAATTCAGAATGTACTCAGGGGCCTCCCTGGTGGCACAAAGGGTTGAGCACAGCATTGTGAAGCAGACAGAATGTACTCAGGTGTTAGTTCCAATCTTTCATGTAAGTGCTTTAGATGTATGATCCCAAACCACCAACAACTTAAGGATTTATTAAAAAGCAAATTCCTGGATCCAATCCCCCATCTACTGAATCAAATCATTCAGGGTAAAACAAAAAACTATCCTTGAATGTTCTCCAGAGGAGTCTTAGTCACTGAAGTTTGAGTACTGCTTCTTTGGATTAACTCCCTTTAGGTAACTCAGTAGACTGGCTTTACCTAATGTTCAAAGCTGTGTAAACATGCACTTGATAGGCCTTTTGCACAGAGAAAGTAGAATATCTATCTTACCTGAGTTAAAGGATAGCCGTCTCTAGAGATAAAGGAATAGTTCAGCATTAAAAACAGGTATCTGTATAACTGAGCTTATGAAAGTAAAACCTTTTCAGGCAAATTTAATGATCCAATTTAAAGTGAAATTGTTTGTCTTGTCCCAAAATTGTTTATCTGGTTGACTAAAGTCTCACTCTGTCCTTTTATAAAATAAAGTAGAAAACAAATTAACTAGTTGTACTAAACTCAGTGAGTCAAAGTTGGAATTGATTAGATGTTCATAAGCAAACACTTGTGATTTATCATTTCCCAGCCTTTAATGAAACAATGCCAATTTTAAATGGGAGAATACGAGCACACTAAAATACAGTATATCTCTTCGTAGTAACTAACCAAGGCTCCCTTTGACATAGTATACTTAATGAGTTGTCTACCAGTGTTTCAATACCCTTACAATCAGATAATAATAAACCTAGTAATAGGAAAACAAAACCATATATTCTGTGTTGCTTTTGAAATAAAAAAAAAATCTCTAAGTAATATTAGAATCTCCAGTGGTGGTTTCTGATGATGGGTAACAAATATTAATCTGGGTGTTGTGTAATATTAATACACTATTTTTCTGTATGGACACATATATGGGTTCCTTCTCAGCTGTCTCACATCCCATTATAGGATACTATTCTCTAGGACAAAGCAATGAGATAAACTCATTCTTTGCTGCTAATTTATAATGTCCATAAACCACTTGTCTTGAAAAGATCTTGAAGAATCAGATGCTATGAGACTGAGAAAGTGTTCACTCCTAGATTGAATTTAGCTTATATCTGAGGATAAGGTTGGTAGATGGTGTCATTAGTGAATATAAATGCTTTTATCTGTAGTTTACAGCATTCTTCAAAACATAATTTTTTTATTTATTCTTTTTTTTTTTTTTGCATTTGGCCTTTTTCTCCTTTAGTTTGGTCTCTGTACTGAAGGAAAAAAGCTCTGAAATAATTTAATTCAATTAAAAACTTTCAAACACTGTTTTTAAAATCTGCAACCTACACAAACACATATACTGAATTTAGATATATATTTACTTAAATTATGGGCCTCCCCTGGTGGCGCAGTGGGTTAAGCAGCGTACTATGAAGCAAACCACAGCCACTGCAGCACGAGTTCGATCCCCACTGCCGGCCAGGGTGGGGACCCACATGGTGCGGCAGACCTCTCCTGCTGTGCCCGCTGCTCCCCTCAGCAGTGTACCTCTGTTGATCTGCCTGTTCTGCTCCCTGCTCTCTGTGGTGAATCCTCTCACCCTCTCACACACACCTCTGGCCTGTACCCTAGTGCTTGTATGCATAAATAATAAATACATATTTAAAAAAAATTAGATATATATTTACTTAAATTAGAACCCTTGCTTTCTCTAAAAAAAATTAAAAATCAAAATCTGATCTTAATCTTAAACATTGTGGTCATTCATATTACAAATGGGTATTGAGGGGCCTCCCTGGTGGCGCAGTGGGTTAAGCAACGCACTATGAAGCAAACTGCAGCCGCTGCAGCAAGAGTTCGATCCCTGCTGCCGGCCAGGGAGGGGACCCACATGGTGCGGCAGACCTCTCCTGCTGTGCCCGCTGCTCCCCTCAGCAGTGTACTTCTGTTGATCTGCCTGTTCTGAGCCCTGCTCTGTCTGTGGTGAATCCTCTCACCCCCTACACCTCTGGCCTGTACCCCAGTACTTATATGCATAAATAAATCTTTAAAAAAAAAACAAATGAGTATTGAGTATCCTTACTAGGATAACTACTATGGAAACCTGCAGGACATCTTTGATGGTACATAAGAAATTTATGCCTATGGCCTCCCTGGTGACACAAAGGGTTAAGTCTCAGCACTGTGAAGCTATAGGCAGCCACTGCTGCATGAGTTCAACCCCTGGCCAGGGAGCCAAGGAGGTGACCCACATGGTGCAGCAGACCTCTACTGTCTTGCCCACCACTCCCCTCAGCAGTGTATTTCAGTCAAGCTGCCCATTCTGTTTCCTGCTCTATCTCTAGTGAATTCTTTCACCTCCCGCACTTCTGAGCTATACCAATTCTTATACACATAAATAAATAAAATCTTTAAAAAAAGAAATTTATGACTTGATTTTAAGATAAGTAAGTTATATTTTGAAGTTTTTGATATGCTATTGAAATTATTGGTTAAAAATTATTCATCTTACTGTTACGAAAAATTCAAATAATTCATTTAAAAAATAAAGCTAGTAAATTGCAAAAATGTTTAAGAACACATTTAAAAAATAATGTTTGAATTTTATTGGAAATATAGTCTTTCTGTTCTTTGTGTGTGCATTAATTTTGTATTAAAATGTTATAAAAATAGAAATATTTGCCTGTTAAAATACAAATTTTAGGATAAATGTTTTCTTTTTTTTTAAAGATTTATTTATTTATGCATACAAGTACAGGGGTACAGGCCAGAGGTGGGGGAGTGGTGAGAGAATCCACCAGACAGAGTGGGGAACAGCACAGGCAGATCGACTAAAAGACATTGCTGAGGGGAGCAGCTGGCAAGTCAAGAGAGGTCTGCTGTGCCATGTGGATCAAGTCCCGGTGGCAGCAGGAATCGAACTTGTGCTGCAGTGGCTGAGGTTTGCTTCATAGTGCGTTGCTTAACCCACTGCACCACCAGGGAGGGCCCTAGGATAAATGTTTTCAATCAATGATTTATTTTAGCTACTGAATAGTTTTTCAAAATCTTAGTGAAAAATAGTGATTTTATAAACTGTTTAGATTTACTGAAACACCAAAGTCAACATTATAAACCCCTTTTAATGTAAGTGTCTTTGAAATGTCTAAGACATGCTTAAATTTGCTAACACAGAATTCAAAGAAAACATACTTTCCCCCATAATAGAAATTAGTGCTTAGTTTGATTTTATTTAATTCAACCCCATTCAAAAACTGCCCTTTGATGCTATTTAAATATATTAGATACTTAATAATGTGATGAAATAATTTAACCTAGAAAGGAATAAAAATTATTCTCCTATTTATTTTCTTCTTCCCATAAATCTGTTATATATTTAGTGTCTTTTCAAAATACATGAAAGAATAATCTCAGAATATCATAAAAATTTAATCAGATCCCTTGCAGGAACATTTAGAGACAATTGTTATGTGATCTACAACTTCCCTTCAGCCCTGATACTGGAGGTATATATATGGTAACATTGTTAATGTCCTTTGTCTTTGAGGAGGTATATGTAATTACTCTGTGCCTCATTGGTCTGCAACTCTGTACTCAACACTTTAATGAGAATTACTCTTACCTTGTCTGAGCAGTGCACCAAAAGAGAGTCAGATCCCCTTTCTGAACTTCAGGGACCTATTCCTTGCCATGTATTATTCATTTTAAGTAAGTTAATGTTACTGGGTGACAGTTTCCGGCTTGTATGATACAAGATTTTAAATGAAGTGCAGTTAATTTCTTATTGTCCATGCCTTGGTTTGCTGTTCCATGTGGCCTTTTTTGGGGGGGGGTAGGGGGAGTGGCTTATGACTGACAAGAAGTCATCAAGGAAAAGTCATAAGAATAACTTTTCATATTGAAACTTCAGTGTATTAGTGCTTGGGACACAAGCTAGTTCCAGTTTTTTAGTTACAGAACTTGAGTGAATAGTGTAGCATCTAATGCTACTCAATGTGCTTAATTTAGTTCAACTTCTGTCTCTTAAATCAAATACAGAATTGTTTCTCAAGTTCTTCAATTGCATGTCCATGAACTTGAAAGGAAAGTTTTATTAGTGGAACTTTGCATCCTTGTGGAAAAGATACTAAAACCTTTAAACCGTAATTGTGGGTCTAATTTTAGATTCAGAAATCCAAAATGTGCATAGTGAAAGAACATTATATATTTTTTAATTGTCTTGCATTACAGATAAGTAGACAGAATGGTCCCTCACCTTATCTAATAATGAAGTAGTGCTTTAAAACTTCCCACTGTTTGTGGGACTGTAGACTGGTATAGCACCTACTGAAAACAATATGGAGATTTCTCAAACTATTTAAAATAGATGTACATGAACCCCAAGGCCACCAACAAGGACCTAAAAAAACCCTTTTAGGAACAATAAAGATAACATTGTAATTTAATATGACATTAGATTATGTGACATACGAACAAATTGCACCTCTTTTATGTGAATATTAAAAGATCAGATACTTTAAACTTTAACAGTAAAATTATGTATCAATTTTTAGAATATATAATTTACAGCTTGTTATTTGCATTAATGTTCACTCAAATATTGACAATTTCCTCGACTGATTCAAAATTCAAACTGATATCCCACAAATTGGAAAAAAATGTATAGGTTCTTTATCTTTCCTTCTAGTTTTCCAGTTTTCTTTTTTTTTTTTTAAAGATTTATTTATTTATGCATACAAACACTGGGGTACAGGCCAGAGGTGTGGGGGGTGAGAGGATTCACCACAGAGAGTGGGGAGCAGAACAGGCAGATCAACAGAGGTACACTGCTGAGGGGAGCAGCGGGCACAGCAGGAGAGGTCTGCTGCGCCATATGGGTCCCCTCCCTGGCCGGCAGCAGCAGCAATCGAACTCTTGCTGCAGTGGCTGAGGTTTGCTTCATAGTGCGTTGCTTAACCCACTGCGCCACCAGGGAGACCCATTTTCCAGTTTTCTAAGCTTAGAGTATTGTATGTGATGATGTAGGTTTAGGGTTTGTATATGATTATTTTAATGCACATATATTTTGCAAAATGACTACCGCTTTAAGGTTGATTAATATATCTATTATTTAACATAATCACAGTGATTTGTGTATGTGGTGAGAACGTTTAATATCTACTCAAACTTTCAAGTATATATATGTATTGTATTGTTAGCTGTAGTCACCTATTACGTATATTAAAACTTCAAAATTTATTCATTTTACATCCAGAAGTGTGTACCCTTTGATCAGAATTTCCATATTTTCTATAGTTCCCAGCTGTGTAACAAACATTCTTTCATTGAATGAATTTGATTTCTTTTAGAGAAGTGAGGTCATACAGTCTCTCTCTCTGGGCTTTCATAATTATTAAAAATACCCACAACATATGAAAATTGATAGTGTACAAAATCCCTCCCAATTTGGGTTATGATTGAAATTTATAATAAATGTTAAAACCTGAAAGAAACTTAGATTTAATAATTTATAATAATTCCATATAAAGAAAGAGAAGTCAGGGTGAATTATTTGTGCAGAATCACTGCATTCTAGTAATAGTAAGACTATAACCATGATTTATTTAGAAAAATAATAATGCACGACCATTGAGATGACTAAAATGTGCAATTCTTGGTGGCGATGTATTGGGATTGTTGAGCAAAGTTTAAACTATGAAGAGTTTTGTGCTGAAATGTGATTTTAATAACCGGCAGTTTCTCAACTGCAACACTACTAAAAAATAAATGAATAAATAAATGTTCTTTAATTGATAAATACTTGTTTTGAGTCAAACGTGTCAAACAATACATAGAATGATTATACAAACTCAATAATAGAGAGTGTGAAGATTTCATTTCTAGTTGCTTTTGTTAGAAAAGGTTGAGGACAGCAATCTTGCCAGGTGGGAGGGTTGTGACTTGTCAAGCTGCACTGTTTAATAACCCACTGATTTTAGGTCATTGTTCTGTTCTTTTGGGCTTGGTCTTGAGCGCTATTGAAAATACGGTCTAGGGCCTCCCTGGTGACTCAGCGGGTTGAGCACTGCACTGTGAAGCATCCTCCGGCACAGGCAAGTGAGATCCCTGGCCACGGAGGGAACCCACATAGTGAGGCAGGCCTCTCCTGCTTCACCAGCTGCTCCCCTCAGCAGTGCATTTCAGTCAATCTGCCTGTTCTGCTTCCCACTCTGTCTCTGGTGAATCCTCTCACTCCTGCGACTCTGGCCTGTACCCCAGTACTTGTATGCATAAATAAATCTTAAAAAAAATAATGTGGCCTAAAGCTTCTCCCATACTAGACCTTTGGCAGTGCCATTTTGTATTAAAATATTACAATCACAAAGCATTTCTAAATTAGGGTAATTCATTCATTATATTGTTGAAAAAACTGAGAGCTAGAAGTTCGTTATTCTATTTCTTTATACGTCCCATAATTGGGCCTTCCTGGTGGCGCAGCAGGTTGAGCGCCGCAATGTGAAGCAGCCATAAATAGCACAGCAGCGTGAGCCGGATCTCTGGCCAGGGACGGGACCCACATGGCATTGCAGACCCCTCCTGCCTAGCTCGCTGCTCCCCTCAGTCAATCTGGCTGTTCTGCTCCCTACTCTGTCTCTTTAAAAAAAAAAAAAAAAAGGATTTATTTATTATGCATAGGAGCACTGTGGTACAGGTTAGAGTTGACTTTGGTGAGAGGATTCACCAGAAGAGTGGGGAGCAGAACAGGCAGACTGACTGAAATACACTGCCAAGGGGAGCAGCAAGTGAGGCAGGAAAAGTCTGCCCTGCCACGTGGGTCACCTCCCCTGCTGAGAGCAGGGATGAACTTCTGCTGCAGTGGCTGTGGTATGCTTCATACTGAGTTGCTTAACCCTTTGCACCACCAGGGAGACCTATAAATAAATCTTTAAAAAAAAGTCTCATAATTTTAAAAGTTATCATGATAACTAATGATGATAAAGTATCATTATTCATTGTCCTATCTAGGTATCGAAAAACTATAGACCATATATCCTTACTAGATTACTAAAAATACTTTCTCTGTGCAGGGTAGAAATATGATTACCAAGAAAACTAGTAGCAGCATAATGTATTTGTAGAGAAGACATTTGATATAATTTAAACAAAAAATGTGAAATATATTTTAGTTTCATAATTTACATCTTACACCTCAGTAAGGCTTATTTGCCATGTAAATGTGAGTTTATCTTGGAAAAATATTCTCACCAGTATAACACTTGTTTTGCTTTATGATGCCTAATGATAGCATTATTTTCTTAAGTGAAAAAGGACACTTAACTATAACTTATTTGCTTGATACTGTAGTAATAATGTTTTTTTACAAATGATACTTGCATATTGTCATTTTAGAAAAATTTTTGGCAGAAAGTAGGAAAATACAGAGAAAGAAATTCAGTATATTACTAACGAAATAAAGTTTGCCAAGAAACCAAGGCCAAGCCCAATTTAGTAGTGATTAAATAGCAATTATAATTTTAAAGCAATTAAGACAACAGTTTGAACTGATTTGGTTTCAATTCAGTCCCAAGGAGGGACAGATGCATACTGTGTCAACAGATGCAGTCTCTGCGCTGAATAATACTCTAGAGTGGGAATGTAGAGAGCTGAGTTTGTGTTTAGCTTTACCAGTGATTTTGCAGAGCCCTATTTTGTTTCACAAAATTTTAAACAAAGGCTCTTATTGCAATTCTTTTCATTTTCTTGTAGAGAAATTTTGATGGTCAGTGAATTCTACAAGAGTGTGCTCTGTACATTTAGGCAATGCTTTGTATGTTTTTAATGTATTTGACTAATCAGAATACAGTCAAGAACTGCAAAATGTCTGTAATCAATGGATGTTTGAACACTTCAGTAGTTTTAATCCAAGTAGAGTAATGTGGATTAAAACTACTCGATTTTCAAGGACTTAAGATCTTATGAAGTATCTTTCACAAAATCTCTTTCTTCTGTTTTTATTTTTACTCCTTTACTTATTTTCCCTGCCAAAACCACTCTTTCCTGATTTTCAAAATATGTGTTTGGTATTTTGTAAGTCTGTATAGATTATAAACTCTTTGTAAGATTCAAGTTCTATTTCTGTTTGCCAACTGGATCTTTCCAGATAGATATACAACAGGCACTTGAAACCCACCAAATCTTCAAAATAATTGCTATCTTTCACATAGAACTGCTTTCATCAAGAAGACGGTTATAAGTACTAGGAACTTTTGAAGTGCTTTTACCATCTTCCTTTTTCACATAACCCATTGTCAAGACATTTGTAAGTTCCAGATCTCAGATGGTTTTGGAGATAATTATGCACTCTTCATCTACTTTGTGACACACTTTTTCAGTTCCATATTGTTAACTGTGTTATATTAATGCCACAGAACATTTTGGGGAAGGCAGCCAGATATTGTGGCAAGAATAAGAACTTTGTTCTTATTCCTATAAACCCAGGTATTTGAAGACTCAGCTCTGTCTTTTACTATGTATATTTATTAAGATTACTTTATAAGAGCACTTTAAGACTGAAAATCATTATATAAACAGGTTCTAGCACAGTGCCTGATACATCATAGAATACACTATCTCACCTTTAGCTGCAACAGCCTTTATATGCTGCCAAGTTCTAAACCTTATGTCTAATTAAGTCTTATGTCTCTCAAGCTAAAAAAGCCTTCAATTACCTGAAGTTTAGTGAATTTGAAACCCTCAATAAGCTGCATCCTAGCCTCTAAACTTTTACTGAATTCACTCTCTACAGCTTCTAGGAGTCAGATCTACTCCCCACCTTTGGGGCACACTGGCCAAGTCCATATCCCTTAGTCTTTTTAAAAATTATTATTATATTTAATTGTATTTGACCTCGTTTGTATCCCCCAGGGGGTTCCCACCACCATTTTCACTGGTGCACCATCGCCTCAGTCCCTTGTACTCTTTACGCCTCATCACCGTCTTTGCCCTGGCCTCCCTCCACCCACCCCCATGGTCCCTTGGGTTTATCTTTGATCTTGATCTTGTTGAGTTTTTATTTGATTGTTTGGTTGTTTTTGGTTATAACTGCCCATTTCCTTTAACTTTCTCTTGTTTTTGTTTGTTTGTTTTGTTTTCTTCTTTTTTATATTTTGTTGTGATTGTTGTTTTTTCACATTCCTCCTAAAAGCGAGGCCATCCGATATTTTTCTCTTGCCTTCTGGCTTGTTTCACTGAGTATAATTCCTTCTAGCTCCATCCATGTTTCTATAAATGTCCCTAGTTTTTTATTTTTGAGTGCTGAATAGTATTCCATTGTGTATATGTACCACATCTTCTTGATCCAGTCCTCTACTTTCGGGCATTTGGGCTGTTTCCAGGTCTTACCAATTGTAAATAGTGCTGCAATAAATATGGGGATACAGGTACTCTTTTGGATTGGTGTTTTTGTGTCCTTTGGGTGACAAGGGTCTGATCACAAAGATATACAAAGAACTCACAAGACTTAAGAAAATCAAAGTGAACGACTCAATTGAAAAATGGGCAGGAGAACTTAAAAGACACTTCACCAAAGAGGATATACAAAAAGCCAACAGGCATATGAAAAGATGTTCAATATCTCTCATAATCAGGGAAATGCAAATTAAAACCACAATGAGGTACCACCTTATACCGGTAAGAATGGCATATATCAAAAAAACCAACAACAATAAATGCTGGTGAGGTTGTGGAGAGAAAGGAACTCTCCTACACTGCTGGTGGGAATGCAAGTTAATCCAACCAATATGGAAGGCCGTATGGAGGTTCCTTGGCCTACTAGAGATGGAACTACCTTATGACCCGGCAATCCCACTCCTAGGAATCTTCCCTCAGTCTTTTAATCTTGTTTGTTCTATGTTGTTTCCCACCCTCCACCCTTTTGAATGTCCTTTCTCCATTTTCCTTCATAGCAAAGCTTCAGACCTAACTATAATATCTTGCTTTGAAGCCTTCCCTGATTCCCACACTTTGTCATCTATAAAAGTAAATTGCTTCATGCACTGGGAATCTGATATTTGTTCACACGACTAATTATAATAGTTTACTTTTGTTAACTTTATCAAGTTCCCAACATTCTCACAAGTGTTTTACATGAATGAACTTCTGTATACTTTATGCAAAGGTGCCATTATTAGCTTCATTTTACAGATAAGAATTTCAGGCAAGGGAACTTTGGCTAAGATCAGACAGCTTTGACCTAGGCAGCCAAGCTCCATTGCCTATGTGATCATCCACTTACTTCTTATTGTTTCCTAATAGTATTTAGCACTGGATGGACTGCCATGTGCCCCAGTTATCCTTGACATTATGGGAACTCTCCAGCCCCATGTTGTACATACATTAGTTTGGCAGTAACGAGTGTAATTAGGGCTGATTAGAACATGAGTCCTTTAGGACTAGGCAAGTGATAGCTGTTTACAAATGATTTTCATTGTTAAAATGCTTTTGAAAGGGTAATTATACAAAATACTGTACGATCAGCATATGTTACTTAGGGAGACATTTTTCATTTTTGTGACTTGCTTTTTTGTCATTTACTGACTTCACCTATGGCCATTTATTCCTACATTTTTGCTATATCTTTGCTCATTAGCATGTACAATCAATGAAGAGGAAGGAGATGAATTCTAATCATTCAGTCTTCTCTCCTTGTTAGCTACTAGAGTGGAGAAAGGTTAAACTATTGGAAAACATAATTCTTAGGGTTATAAGGTGACTTTTTATAAACACAGTCTTATTTTCCATTATTTACAATTGCCAAAGTTCATTTAAAATTTAAGAATCAGGGGCCTCCCTGATGGTGCAAGGGGTTGAGCACTCACTGTGAGATTTTCACAGCCACTGCAGCTCGAGTTCGATCCCTGGCCAGGGAGGGGACTCACACAATGCAACAGACCTCTCCTGCCTCACCCGCTGCTCCCCTCAGCAGTGTATTTCAGTCAATCTGCCTGTTCTGCTCCCCACTCTGTCTCTGGTGAATTCTCTCACTTCCTGAGACTCTGGCCTGTACCCCAGTTCTTGTATGCATAAATAAATATTTTTTTTAAAAAAAAGAACACATTAAAATAAATAAAGAAAGAAAATTTAAGAACCACATTTTGAGTATTTACTCTGTGTTAGTCTTTGTGTACTGCATTGTCATTTTAAGAGCCAGGAAATGTAAGCTTTACTTTATATTTTTGACTTTTTAATATAAACCCAATCTGAGAAATCCCATGAAATAATTTTTGAAAGTGTACATGAGTTAGCTTAGCAGTACATATAAATACACCTGGAAAAATATTATGACTTTAAGAAACTTTCTTATCTGAATACATCCTAACTCCTTGCTATGACATTTACAGCTTTCTTCTCTCTTATTTTCTATTTTATGCCTCAGTTGCAGGTCCCATAATCTCCATCACATAATCTCTGACTGCACTAAGGTGGTTTCCAGACTCCAGGTGGTTTCCAGGTACTCCAGGACTTTCCTCATTCTCTTCACTTCCCTTATCTGTAGTGAGCTTCCTTTAGTCTGTAAAGTCCAAACAGGAGCAAGATCTCAAGGAAAGTATCTTTGAGGAACTGCCTTGCTCCTGCTTGCCCTTACTCCTGTAATGCCTGTTACTTGTCACTCACCCTTAGTTAAGATACCTTGCATTGTATTTCCTTTACTGACTCACCTGTTTCATATACTGGTTTTAAATAATAATGGCAATAAAAACTGCCATTTATTGAGCACTTTCTCTAAGTCCTACACAGGACTAAAATTAACAAATTTTATCATTGAATGTTGCCAACCACTCTAGGAAGCAGGGATCACAATGGAAGAAACAGCCTCAGGTTAAGATTCTTGCATTAATTTTACAGTTTGGGAGTAGTGGTACCACTGCTTTTTGTCCTGATTCCTTTTGAGACAAGAAATCACTTTTCAGATATCAGATCTTTCTTTGACAGATATTCTGAAGCACCCATGAGATAAAGTTTATAGCACCTAAATGAACAAAGGAGAGCTTAGTCTTAGTTATCATTTATGTACAAATTCAAAGCACGTAAATGAAAAGGAGAAAAAAGATCTACACCTCTTTACTGGCATCATTTAAAATAACTTTCTAATTCTATACCACTCTCGCTAGTAATTTACCGATGGACAAATAATGTAAAATGCCATAATTGTGAAATTTATTGACAACTGTATAGGAATAGCACATTTTCTATTGGTAGATTCCAGTAATTCAGGAAAAAATGATATTTTTGCAAATTTTAAATCATAAAATTTATTGTGTTATTTCCCAGTTATTTACTTCATTAATAAACTATTTTGTAATGCATTTCTTTTTTCTTCTACCGTCTGGGTTTTTAAAATATGTGACTTAGAAGATATACAATTTTCCACTTTTCACTAATGTCTTCAGCAATTTAAAATGTCTCAATTAACAGAGTAACTTAAAATGTTGGTTAATGTCTCAAGAACCCTCTGTAAACATATGCATACACAGCTATATTTAGATTTCCTTTACCTAATTGTTAAGCTTCCTGATTTTTTAGTTGATACCATTCATATTAGTAACTGTTTAAGGCAGAGCCCAGATCTGACTATTGTATGCAGACTTTTATGCTGATTTTAAAGTTATAGCCATTTTTGAGGCATTTACTAAAATAAAGGTTTTTCTCTTTTGTAACCTAATGATTTATGACATCTTTCTTTTCTTTGACAGACAACTAGAATACTATCATTTTATCTAATATATTTCTAATAAAATCTATTCGTGTCTCTGTGGGTAGACACAGTCAAAGCATGAAATAGTGCTGAGTGTCAGCAGTGCCTCTTCTCCTAATAAGGATCCTAGAGAAAAATTTGACTCAAGCAGCAGGACCTGGAGTTCTCTTTCTTATCTCTTTTCAAATCCATCAAGTCATTTTTATTGCTACTTTTTAAATTTTGTCAAAGAGTTAAATAATTATCTTAACATGAATTTTTACTCTGAGGAGTTTTACATAATTTTTATTAAATTTAAAATCTTTCAACTTTGTGTATTTGATCCAGGAAATTTGTCTTTTGTTCACTCAAAAAATATATCTTTCATTTTTAAATCCACTATAAAAATGTAAATAAACTCTAGATTCTTTTGAGCTTTGGCTTTAATTGGCTTTAATGGCATTTATCTTAAGATACCTTCATTTAAAGCAGTTAAGGTGCATGTGTTTGGTTTTAGGTTCAATGAGCTGAAAATCATTTATGTGCTTTTTCAATGCCATCCTCTTTACCTCTTCCCAGGGGCTCTTCCACTTCAGATGAAATCTTGGCAGTTAATACAAGGTTTTCATTTTACTTCATCCTCTGGCTTCAGTTGACTGATTTGATTTGATGTCCTCTTCAAAATCTTAGCCTCATGGCCCTTTGACCTTCTCTGATTCATAAATCTTAGAAATCACTTCAAATTTAGCAGCCTCCATGAAACATTTGGCATGTGGTATTGATTAGAATTGCTTAACTTCTAAGATATGCCTTAATTTTAAATTCTTTTTTTTCTTCCGTGGAACATGCTCTTCTCCTGCTCTTGACCATCAGTTGCTTCACTGTGTTAATGTTCTCCCAGTCTTTGTGGCATTTCTAAGTGTAACCTGTCTTTCTTTTCAACCTAGATTCAGGTTTTTTCGCCCTTATAAGCTTTTTGAATTTTATTTTATCAATCTCCAACCCTGGGAACATCCAAATATTTGATTTGCTTGTACTTGAATTCTAGACTTAATCTGTGTCTTAGAATTAATATCTTGATAAATTATCTTCAGCATAAACCTCATGACTTTAAATAGAGAGTAATATTGGAAAGGCAGTAGGCTTGAAATGTTTAATTTTTTTTTCAGAGACAGTGAATAGTTTAGTTTGATAGGGTTGGTGGTGGATGAAAGAAAATGTATAGCTGGAAAGGAATTAGACCTAATTCATATATAGGTCTAAAGTTCATGCTAAAGGGTTTATTATTTTTTAAGGACATGGTTGTATTTACTTTTTTATTTAATTTTATGATTTATTTCCAAATAGTATTTGGACATAATAAATAGCTCTCTGAAATTGAGTTTTGTTCAAAATAGGGAAAACATTTTTAACATTCATTGCGCATATTATGATCTGAATTTTGCATTTCGATTGGTAATGTAGAAAAATAGAAGTTAAATAAAGATGAAAAGAGTGATTCCCACCTTAACTATTAACTTTCAACTTTCCTTTTCTTTTTTTATTTATTTCAACATAAACTTTTAAAATTTACATATATTTGACATCAATTATAATCCCTATGTATTCCCCATCACCATAACACCAGTGCACCATCACCTCAGTCCCCCGTGCTCCCGCCTGCCCTCCACCCCTCTTTTCTTCCCTCCCCACCAAGTGTCCCCAGTCTGTCCTTGTCCCTTCATTTTTGGTTTTTGTTTCTTTCAACTTTCCTTTTCTTCCTGCTATATATTCTTATTTCTGGATCAAAGCATGGAAGGGGATTTTTTTTCTTTTTTTTTATGAAGTAACTTTGATTTACAACAACATATGTGATTCATTGGTACAAGTTCACACCTCTTCAAGTGTATATTACCACACTCCCTACCAAGTCACTTATAATCTTCTACCATAGTTCATTGTGCTCCCCACCACCCTTCTTCTTTATCTCCAGCTCCCACTCATTTTAAGGAGTTCAAACTTAAAAAAGTAGGGAGTTGTTAAGAAAAAAATAAGTGAATGGATTATATTCTTAAAGTTGCATTTTAGAAATAAAATGTTGGGGACATTGTGCAAATTATTGCTTATAGTTTGTGAACTGTTGAGGTTGTGTAATCATGAGACATTATATTCCTACAACTGGAGTAGGAATGAAACAGTGATTCTTCTCACTATTCTTTAGTGAACTAGTGACCTACATAATGTTCATCATGGCTTATGAGGGGATAGATCTTCAGAAAAATATCTGGGCTCTTTAGCAAGGTGACATGTCAATTAACCTTTCTTATGGGAAACAAATGATTTTGCATACTCCCACAGATGGAATTACTATACATAACCCAACAGGAGATATAATGTGGTATATTTGAAAATTTTCTTTTTTGTATTATTTTTATTGAGATAGCATTGGTCTACAACACTGTCTACTATTTATGGGCATAATATCACACCACTTTAGATGCATTACTATACCACTTGGAACACCAAAGCACCCATAATCATCCATCCTAGTCCATTGGGCTCCCTCCTTCCTTTGCTTCCTTGCTCTGTCCCTCTGCTAGCCTCAATTCTAAAGTCAGATTCCTAAGGTTTGTTTTGGTTTAGTTTTTTAACTAGGGTACAGGCCAGAGATTGCATTCACCAGAGACAGAGTGGCAAGCAGAACAGGGAAACTGACTGAAATATATTGCTGAGGAGAGCAGCAGGCGAGGCAGGAGAGGTCTGATGCCCCTTGTGGGTCACCTCCCTGGCCAGGGGTTGAACTCACATTGCAGTGACAGCTGAAGCTCCACAGTGTGGCGCTCAACCCCGTGTGCCACCAGGGAGGCCCAGTATGGGTCATTCTTTTTTTTTTTTTTTTAAAGATTTATTTATTTATGCATACAAGCGCTGGGGTACAGGCCAGAGGTGTGGGGGGGTGAGAGGATTCACCACAGAGAGCGGGGAGCAGAACAGGCAGATCAACGGAAGTACACTGCTGAGGGGAGCAGCGGGCACAGCAGGAGAGGTCTGCTGCACCATATGGGTCCCCTCCCTGGCCGGCAGCAGGGATCGAACTCTGCTGCAGTGGCTGCGGTTTGCTTCGTAGTGCGTTGCTTAACCCACTGCGCCACCAGGGGAGGCCCCAGTATGGGTCATTCTTAAGGTGTGAGGTGATCACTTATTTTGATCTGCATCTTCCTGATGACAATATGAACTTTTTTCTATGTGCCTGTTGGCCATCTGTATAAACATTATGTGAAACTATTTGTGTAGAATTTATGCTAGGTTGCTATTTAATTTTTCTCAGAGAACAGAAATGGCCTTCCTCTCAGGAATCTAAATGAGGTAAGACCATTGACTCTGCCTCAAATGACTGAAGGAGGTTATAATTAAATTGTCATCAAGATTAGATATTCTCTATCAGAGAAATAATTAAAATGTTTGGAAGTACTTTCTACTTTCTAAAAAGTAAATGAGTTTGACTATAGAAGCATCACTAAGGGTTGTTGGAAGACTTTTTTCTTGCCCTGTGACTCCAGGGAATTGGGTGAGTTGAAGACTCTAGATAACATAAGTTCTCAACAGAACTCATGACTTTCAATAGAGTCTGGATGTTCCTTGGCATTTGTCTGAGATAGGAATAAAGGTGTAGTATCAATTCTTTTGGTTTGTTGCCTCTCTTATCTCTTGGTTTCACAAATTTCCATCTCACCTAAAAAAAAATTGCAGGTCTGCAGAAAAGAAAAAAAAATCAATTTTGTCGGATATTTTAACATTTTTTAAAAGTATTTTCCCCCTAATTTAAGGTGATTTGGTGTTTGCACTGGTAGAATAGAAGTAGGCAGATCCTTTCAACTGGCAGTCTTTCATAGAAAAGATTAATAATAAATCAAAATTATGTTCTGACTATTTCAACATGATTCCTCCCACATGACCTTAATTTTATATTTCTCTCATTTTTAAGATTTTAGGAGGGTGCATAAGTAAGTTTTGTGCTCCGTTAGCTCTAATGGAAAAGTTTAATCATTAGTCTTTAATAACATAATAATAACATAAAGCAGACATTTACTCATTTAGTCCGTTGGAATTAAAATGAAATCGATATTTTACATAAAACCTGACTTATCTCTTACTGTTGTTCTCTTTTACTGCCTTCTATTAAGGTTTGTCTATATTCATTTTATTCTTCCCAGCCTCCTGCTATATTAGCTTTTGGGAGGCAGAATGAGTTTCTCATTTTTGGATCAGTGCAACATTTACACAGTGTTACCACGTTTGTCTCATTTAATGGGATCAAAATTGATTTATGTGACATCTAACTCAATAGTACAACTGCTAGCCCAAGCGAAAAAGCATTTTGATTAATATCTTAAGTGTTTTGAACCTATGTTGATATGGCCATGTAAATATCGAGAGGACAGCTTTAAATTTTGTTTTATCCAATAACACTGACTCCAGTGTTTATATTTCAAATTTTTTTGTTAAGAACTTGAAATGCAAAGCGAGACAATGAGTTCTGTTTGCTATGTAGGCACAATATAAAAATAGGAATTAGAGACCCATTTAATTTGTCTAAAAGAAGTCATTGAAGCTTTTGAGCTCACTGATTCTCTCCATCGCTTGCGTTTGTCTGCTGTTGAGGTTCTCCACTGTGTTTTCTAATTTGGTGAAAGCAGTTTTTAGATCTTTTAGTTCTGAATATAATTCTCTCATTTTTCTCATCTTTATATCATCTGTTGTTTTACTTGAATTCCATGAGTACTGTTATAACTGTAACCTTGAATTCCTCTTTGGGGATACTCAGCAATTTTACAGAATTCAGAGACTTCTCTGTGTATTTTTTTCTCCGGCATTGTGATATGTTCTTTTATCTTTTTACCTTTATTTTTGATGAATTTTCAGATAACTGCTTTTGCACCTGTTGAAGTTGTCTGAGAACTGGTGCCAGCAGGGGTTATAGGTAAAAAAGGATTAGGCACTTGGGTATCCAAGGATCCCCTCCATTGGGTGGCAGGGATTCAAGTTAGGAAAATATTATGTGTTTTAAATGTGTGTGTGTGTATGTGTGTTGTAAACCCACGAAAGAAGCTTGGAATGATTTTCCCAGATATATGTCAACATCTTTCTTAATAAAGAGAGTTCTTCACAGAATAAAGCATGGAAAATTCAGTCTTAATTCTTTGTTTTTTTTACACAGTCATTAACTTTGGACTGTTCACTAACATTTTTAAGTAAACCTGTGGTAAAGGTAGGAGAATAAAGCATTTTTTGTAATTTGATTCTGTGCCAATGTCAGCTTGCCTTTAGACCATTAACTTCTTGAGGGCAGCACATCTGTCTCAATTCTGAATCTCCACACTAGACTCTGTCTGCACTGGAGCATAGGTTGTGCTCATGAAGTCCTTTATTTGTTTGAATTAATGAATACTATTAGTAGGATAAAGAATAAATGGGCACACTTTCAGTGGAGTTGTTATCCAGAGAAAATTAAGAAAATGGTTTACATAATAATGCCTCTCATTTTAATTATCCAGTAGTAAAAATGAGCTTTTAATAATCTTCCTCTGCTGTTTTTATAATTCTTTCATTATTCCTCACTATAGTGACTCAAATAAAGATATAATTATAGCAAACCTTTATTAAGAATTTCTCAAGTGCCAGGTATTGTTCTAAGCTCTCTTAGTATTGCCTAATTTAGTCATTGAAGTTCTGATTGAAGTATTACTATCATCTCTATTTTGCAAATGGGGAGTAGAATAGGCAGATTGACTGAAATACACTGTTGAGGGCAGCAGTGGACGAGGCAAGAGAGGTCTGCTGTGCCTCGTGGGTCCCCTTCCTGGCCAGGATCAAACTCTCCACTCTGTCTCTGGTGAATCTTCTCACCGCCACCCCCCCACACCCCACCCTCATACCTCTGGTCTGTACCCGGCTCTTGTATTCATAAACAAATAAAATCTTTTCTTAAAAAAAAGTTTTTAGGATAATATGGAATTAAAGGAAGACTGCTTGATTCTAGACTGGTGTTTTCATCAATTCTACCTCTTAGCACAAGTGCATGTGTTAAAGATGACTCACAATTTATGTTGCAGCTTGCTAGAAGAAGTTGAAAAGGAACTGAAAAGAAAACCATTTTGAAACAATTTTCTGTTGCAGCAAACTAGATTTTGAAGTTAAAAAGCATTTTTGCTTCTTTATCCTTAGCAAGAGTTTATTTTCCAGGCATTTGGTGAAAGTGGCTAAAACCCATTAAATATGGATACTGTTAGGGAGGAAAAATACACATTGTACTTGGCCTGAGATTGAACTTTAAAAAGACCATGCCACACAACAGGTATATACAATAAATGCTTTTTTGATAGGTGGAGGATGATATTGGATTTTAAATTTGTATGTAATTTCTACAAATCTATAATTGCAGTTTACAAACTTTCTCACACCTGTCAACCCTTTGTGGTAATGTATATCCAGATCATAAGTTGTAAAAGCACTGACTCTGTATGTGAACTTTATGTGGCCTTTGTGAGGTATCATAGTCACAGAACAAGCAAATGTTTTTTGATGGAATTCAATTTGCTGATATTTTGGAATGTTCTTTTAGTATATAAATTTTATAGGCTAAAAAAATAGATGAAAATTGAGAAGCCCTAGTGCCTGGTCACAATTTTATAACATTATGTAAAGAATTTAGCTTCTTCAAAATGGTAGTACTTACTGATTTTTTGGAGTTTCAAATTTTATATGTTTGCGATGAAGTTCAGGAAATTTGGGGAAAGATACAATAATCTTTTATACTTGCTTTTGTTTTGAATTTCAAAAAATCAGGCCTCCATGGTGGTGTAGTGGGTTAAGCAACACATTATGAAGCAAACCGTAGTCACTGCAGCATGAGTTCAATCCCTGCCACCACCAGGGAGGGGACCCACATGGCATAGCAGACCTCTCCTGCCTTGCCCCCTGCTCCCCTCAGCAGTGTGTTTCAGTCAGTCTGCCTGTTCTGTTCCCGGCTCTGTCTCTGGTGAATCCTCTCACCTCCCTGGACTCTGGCCTGTACCCCAACTCTTATATATGCATAAATAAATAAAATCTTAAAAAAATCTAAAATGTATTAAATAAATATATTTTGGATCATTCAGAAGGCCATTTGTAACTAAATACTAAAGAAGGATTTGACATCATTGCCTTAACTAGGTTTCTCAATATTCCTATTACTGACATCTTGTTCTAGATGATTCTTTGTTGTGAGGATCTGTCTCATGCATTATAGGATTTTTTTTTCAAATTCATTTATTTATGCATACAAGAACTGGGATACAGGCCAGTGGTGTGGGGCGTTAAGAGGATTCACCAGAGACAGAATGGGGAGTAGAACAGGCAAACTGATTGAAATACACTGTTGAGGGGAGCAGTGGGCAAGACAGATGTCTGCCATGCTATGTGGCTCCCTTCCCTGACTGGTGATCAAAATCATGCTGTAGTGTCTGCGAATGCTTCATAGTGTGATGTTCAACTTCTTGTGCCACCAGGGATACCCATTATAGGATGTTTTACAGTATCTCTGGCCTCTATCTACTAGCTGCTAGAAACCCTTTTCTCTATTGTCCCCATATGTACCCTGGGTGGAAGAACTCCTTGATAAAGACCCTCACTGTGCACTGCTGTTTCATATCATAATGTGTTCAAGCAAAATGACCCTTCAAAATGTGGAATAATACAAAGAGATGTCATCAGAATAGATGTTTCGTATTCTAAACTAAGGTGACAAACCTATGTTGAAGTAGTTAAATCATATTTACATTTAGGTGTAGCCTAATAGATCATGTATCACACTAAATTAATGTTGTTAATTTTAACCTTATTGTTTTCGTATAATTTTGTGTGTATATTGGTAAATTTGTTTTGGTTGCAGAATTAAACCTCTAAGCATAAGGAGTTTACACTTAGGTTTGTGTTTATACATATTTAGCAAACATAATAATAAAAATAATTTGTCAACACAAGAAAGCTTCAGAGAAGACTGTTTTCCATTAAAAAGGGATCATTATGTTTCTGAAGTTTGAGATATATTGCATTGGGTAGGAGGGACAGTGAGAGGACATTGTTAAGAAATTTAGGGAAAACTCTAAACTTAAGCACTGGACTTTTGCTACATCATTTAAATTTGTGCTGGGTATTTAAGAAATAAAAATCAATGTATCTTTTTATGAGTTGCTTACAAAATGACAGAGACTTGGCTATTCTATATTTTCTATATTTTCCTTTTGACAAAGTGAGAAGTTTATAAACACATTTTTGTCTTGGGTACACTGCCATGTTAAAAAGAGGAATTCTCCCAGAGAGATCGTCTCAATTTCAGTCACAGTTGGTGGAGGACTCAGAGACAGGAATAGGCACATCTCAGGTCACTCAGGTCATCCATTGTGTCACTTTGTACAAACAATGTAAGGTCCCTGTGACTTTAGAATAAGGGGAAAGGCCTAGGTTGAAGAACAGGCTTCTTCTCCCTGATGTGCTCCCATTCACATCAATGGTTGTTTTTACCTTATTGCTCCATTAGACCCATCTGCTTGAAAAATTCTTGAAACTCTACTACCTCATACAACAAAGGAGTTGAAAAAGCCTCCTCTTTGAGCTATAATCATTTATTCTTCATTTTCCTTGTCTTCTTTGCTTGGAGAAGAGTTTGGAGTGGTAGTCAGGAAAGTAAAAGACTGGAATTGACTGTACTGGTCATGGTTCCTATGGTTGGCATGAAACCTGAAACATCTGGCTGAGCCTCTTCTGTCCATTCTCAGGATGAGGAGATGCCTAGATGATTGATTTCTCCAGCTCTGGGATGGCCAGAAACTACTTTCTACTCTGGGCTTCAGGACAGGCACTGTGGATAAGTAAATAGGGATTGGCTAGCATTTGTTAGTTTCTTGGAGGGATGAACTTCCTTCCAGCATTTTTATCTGGATGATGACTACTATCTCTTTTCTTTATCCCTCATTGAGCAAGGGTCTGGTCATTGCCCTTGAGACAACTAAACTATAGTTTCAGTTTTAATCTAAGTGCTAATAAGGAAAAATTGGTTTTGAAGACGATGGAGTAACAGCCCTGAGAGACAGAAAAGGGGTCTTGTGAGGGAAGAATTTTGGAGGATATTTGAAGTGCTTTAGGAACCTTGTTCTCTCTCTCTCTTTTGGGAAAAGCAATATTCAGTTGTTTCATGTGTTGCCTCGGACTTGGGGGCCATCTGAAGGTTTGTGGTTCTACTGCTTTCCTAAAAAGTTATAAAAATCCAAGCAATAAATCAGAAGACAGTATCGCTACATCATTAAGTTGATCCTCTACTAATTAGGATCATTTCTTTTTCTTTAAAAAATGTTAGGTAATTCAGTCTACATTTTAGGTATTATTTTTGAGAAAAAACATTCTGTGATATTTAATGTAACATATGACAATGTGAGTTAAAGAAGAGTTGATGCTGGAAGTTTTATCTGTCACTGTATAAGCTCTAATGTGTAGCATCTATGCTTTGAAGTCCTGATGTTAGAAAAAAGAAGTCCTTCACATTGTTGTGATTTTGGAATTAAGTCTCAACATTCTTGTAAATCAATTAGTAGAATTATTTGGTGCAAAATTTGAGTCATTGTTTTGTAATGTCAAACTGTAGTAAGATAAGTAAAAATGTAGTTCTAGTTTCTTGCAGGCAAGGTTGTCTTGTAAACTGCCAACACATTTGATAGTTGAAGCTTGCACTGAGCTTGTTAAAGATAAAGGAAGAATCCACGGTGTCACAAATAAAGAGGCATTGACTTTTGAAAGTGTATAAGCTTATGAAAAACAATTGTTTGGACATACTTCTGATTATCTTTATAAAGAGAAACAAGGTCTGATTTCTCCCAAGAGGTACTCTTCCAGAAGTACATGAATGTGCTCACATTGACATTTTTTTGAGAGTTCTAAATTGCCAAAATAATGTTTATCTGACATTTAATGAAATAAGTCTCCCTAAACTATTTTGTTGACTCTTGAGCTTGTATATATGTTATAAAACAATGCCTTGTCATAAGTATTTTTAAATTGCATTTTAAAATTCGCTTACATTATGAATAGATCAGGTTCTCTATAGATAAGAAATAAAGATAATGATACATAAATCACTCCTTTCGGAAGTGGTTTTTATTTTTATTTTAAGTAGAAACTACCATGTGGAAAACCTTTTACATACATACATTACAAACAACCTATTATCCTTTATTGTCGAGGAAGAGTTCTTTTTATAAGAAGATGATGCTGATTATTGTGGTCATTTAAAGTTGAATATTAGTGTATTAGAGAAGAAAACATGCTTTTCAAGTCTTTGATGGAATAAAATCATTTGTATGAAGCAGAATACGAGCTTTCATCAAGTGAAGAGAATCTAGACTCCACTTATGCTATAGCTGGATATAGGACAAGCATGTTTTCTATTTCATTGTTACTTATGTAGATTTTTCCAAATACAATCTGAAATTTCCTGTTGTTATATTTTATCTATGCACCAAAGAGGAGTACTATGGAATATGAAAGGATATTCCATAGCTGCATTTTGAGATATATCTGTCTGTTCTTCTGTATCCCTCTATATTTTCTTTCCTTTCTCCTCATTTGGGGAAGTTTCTTATCCTTCAGTGGTAGAATTAATTTTGTGTGTAAAGGAGGGTACACAGTGCCTCAGGTGCTAATAAAGTTTAATTTCTAGTTGAAGCATTTTTCATATATAGTTAAAACATTAAAGAGAGTTGTGAATAATTTCAGCCAGAGAAGAAACTACACTTTTCATGAACTTGGTGTTCATTCATTCAACAACTAAATCCTGATGCCTGCAATTTACAGGGCACAGTGCATGCAGAACCTTATATTGTTCGTGCCTTCCTCTAGCTTATTTATATTAGAATTCTGTAAAAACATCATAAAAGCATTTTTTAGAGCCAAAAATTTTTCCTAGAAGAGAGATAGTATTTGAGCTGGATCTAATATATAAAAACCAGTTTTACATGGAAGAATAAAGAAAAAGACATCCCAAGGAAAAAGAATAGTATCTTCAGTCACAGGGAGGTAATTTCTTAGGAAATAGCAAGAATTGTGGTAGGTTATGTATATGATCTCTTCTCCTCCCACCCTCATTCACCAACTTTTCTCCAGTCTTAACAAACATCTTTATCCTGTTATGGCCTTCTTCAACTATTCCTACCATGTCACTCCAGCTAGAAGACCTGGTACATCTTTGCTAAATCTGTAGGCCATTCAGAATAAAAGGTTTATGACTATTTTGTACCCTGAAACAGATGGAGTCTAGAATTTGTCCTATTTACCAGGACCCAGGGTCCACTATGTTAGAGTGACCCTGACAATGAGGAGGGCCCTGAGTTACAGATGAACTCTACCCCTTTCTTTGGATTGTAGTGCTGAATTTCAGCCCCTCAGATCACTAGTGTTCTAGTGTTCTTGTTACTGATTGGTCTACTTTTTGATGAGATTGATTAGTCCACAAAGACATCCTAATTGCTGTTGTGAACATGTAGCTCCTGTTTGTTTTCCCAGTGTGCATTTTCCTGGAGTGCACCTGCCATATATAAATCGACAACTAGACTGGTGTGACTTAAACACTCAGTACTGCTCCTGATACATGGAATTTGAGGATTTGTGGATATGTGTTCCCCCTACACAGAAGCTAGTTCTGGTCTCAGGCTGTCTTATCGGTAAAACACTTGGGCTACTTCAATAGAAGTCATATAAACTTATGTAAGAGTGACACAAAAACAAATGTTTTGGGAAAAAATGGAAATGTAGCAATCTTAGATAAAAGAACAGCTACAGAATTAGGTCTTGTGAGAGGAGAAACATCAAGAAGTGAAAGACTGTCCAGGATACCACCAACATTGGCATGACTTAGTTCTATTTCCTTTTCCCCTTTCAACTCTGACCTAAATTCCTAAGAATAGCTGTGTGTGGCTTTGTTTTGGTCTAGATTGAATTATGTTTCTCAGTTCCTTTTGAAAAGGTCAAGCCAGTGTTCCTTAAATGATACGCTACCAAGACCAGACTTAGTAGGAATGGAATAACCCTCTAAACAGATGTCAGTGCTAATACATAAGAAGTTGGAATGAATAATGGGCAAGCAAAACCAATACTGTCGGGTGTACTTAACCTCCTTACTTGTCTTCGGTCTCAGTTATCATTCCCTCCTTACTGGCCTGTGATGTTTGTGTCTATTATGCATTGACACCAACCTCTCCCAGTTTATAGTTTTGGAGCTGCACAATCATTTTATTCTTTATTAGGCTTCTTTGTGGGGCATACTCATTCAAAGTTTGAGTGAGATTTGGATTATTTACCTAAAGTAATCAGAATCCAATATCTTCTAGCCAGTGAATCACTTTTACTTCTGTTAGTCTTCAGAAGAATAAGACGCAATATCTTCTCTATCTATAGTTAGAAAGCTGCAATCAGGCTTAAAAAACAAATTTCAGACATAACACAAAGATTTCCTAAGTCTGTAAATTATAACTAATTCTGGTAATGTCTTCTGAAGTCTGAAAATGAAGAAAGTAATTTTAATTCAAGTTACATCTGTACCTGTTGTAGTTTAATATATTTTACAACTATGAAATATTTAGCTAATAAGATTTAATGTTTCCATTGTTGACTTTAAAATTAAATACACCTCAATAATTCTTTTTTTAAAATCAATAACATTGTAATATTTTAAATGTATGCATTCCTTGTTAAAAAAGAGACGCCTGATACTTGTCTTAAAGCATTTCTCATTTTTCTCAACTGGATCACTCATGAATTTATTTATTCATTGATTTCACTGAAACAAATGATGAGTGATTAACAATTAGGACAAGATTATATTAAGGACATTTTCAGTTAAAATAGTCAGTGATTCTGTGACTCTGTAGTGTTTTATTTAGTTGTATTTTTTTCCTGTTATAATGAGCACCTTGCAGTACATAACTGTTTAATTCAATACATTGTAGCCAACTATGTTTTAATTCACTTCAAATGTGATGTCAATTAGGTAAAATTATCTATTTAAAAATTATGTATGTAAACCACACATTTTTGCAAAGATATTCTTCGTCCTTTAGCCATTCTCCAATTTAGTATCACTTTTCAACCACTTTCTGGGTTTGAACAGATATTCCTTGTCATAGTGGATATTCCTTGTCATAGTATCAGGTAGGTGAACAACTCAACATAAGTCATAATAAGGACTCTAAAAATCATAGTCCTTCTATATTATCTCAGCTGTTTGTGGTGCAGACAGAGATAGTAACATTGTCAAGTTGTAAGAACCTTGACAAAAAAGTAAACAACATAACAAGGATTTGGATAAAATAGAACACTTATGCACTGTTGGTGGGACTGTAGACTGGTCCAGGACCTGTTGAAACAGTATGGAGATTCTCAAAATATTAAAAATAGATATATAATATGTTCCAAAATTCCATTCCTTGGTATTTACCAGAAGAATGTTAGAATACTAATTCAAAGGGATATTTGCACTGCTATGTTCATTGCAGCACTATTTACATTAGCCAAGTTATGGAAACAAAGACAGATGAGTGGATTAGAAAGACATGGTATGTATACACAGTGGAATACTGCCTAGCTATTAAAAAATAAATAAACTATTGCCATTTGCAATAACATAGTTGGAACTGTGGGGGATTATGCTAAGTGAAATTAGTCAAAAAGGAAAAGACAAATACTAGATGATATCACGTACATGTAGAACATAAAGAAACAAAAGAAAGGATCAGATAAAACCAAGACAATAACACCCTAGAAATCTGACTGTAGTTTTGAGGTTATCAGTGAAGGAGGGGGCAAGAGATAGCAAAGCAGGGAGGAGGCACAATGACTCATGCTGTAGGACTAGGGAAACTTCGGTGGTGGCTGTAATGCGCTAATATATGCCTGAAGGACATGGTCATATAACTCTAGATCATATATTGTGTTTGTAAACCAACATTTCATCAACTAAAATAAAATGAAGAAACAAGAGCAGCAACAGATAAAAGAGATTTTCAGTTTATTTCTTGTATTTGAGTTACTGTCTATAACAATAGTTATCATCATCGTCACTATCATCATCATCCTCTGTGATCTTGACCACACTTCCATTTCCTGTGCAGTACACTTTAGAAATATTCCATAAGGACAAGTAAAGATACTGAATCTTCTTGGGTTAAAGGACAGTGTACACATTTTTGTAGGGAAATGAGAGGTGAAAGAGGCCCTTTATGATCAGTGTAATAACTTTTATGGCTAGACTTCTAGAATGCAATGGAATATTTTTAATGTGATTTCAGCTCCATTGCTCTCAGTGAAGAATCTTTAATATAAATGCACTGGATCAATCTGGATACAGTTGAAAGCAAGACCATAATATACAAAATATTTCCATCAAATCTTTGCTGCCAGCGAATCAGCTCATGATAGAGTGTATTATTGATTTTAGTAAAAAAGTCATTAAGTGGATAGTGTAAGTGTATAAAAATACAGTTTAAACAATTAAGCAAAAGCTAATATGTTTTTTGAAATATATGTATTGGAACTACCTCTTAATGGGAACATGACTCTTTTCCAAGAGGCATAGCTTGAAGGTGTGTAAGCACAAGAAGAAAGAAATATAATATTGATGTGAAAGCAATGGATTTATGAAGGAACTTATGAAATTCACTAATATATGTTAAGTGCTTATCGTAGCTCAATACTAGGCGAACATGCTAGAATAATATTTTTTTAAGATTTTATTTATTTATCCATACAAGTACTAGGGTACAGGCCAGAGGCACAGGGTGGGGGAGGTGAGATGATTTACCAGAGACAGAGTGGGGAGCAGAATAGACAGATGGACTGAAATGCACTGCTGAGGGAAGCAGCAGGCGAGGTAGGAGAGATCTGCTGTGTCATGTGTCTCCTCACTGGCGGGGGATAGAACTTGCACTGCAGTGGCCATGGGAGCTCCACATTGTGGCACTTAGCCACTTGTACCACCAGGGAGGCCCCTAGAATAATTATTTTTAAAGAGTAATGTTGGGGATGTTTTAGGCTATATCATGGATTTTTTGAATAAATGCTCCTTGGAGATAGATATTCAAGTAGCTGTCCAAAGGAACCTTGAATTTGCACATGTGACTCCTTACCCAACTCTTTCCAATGAGGTAGTCAAATTCTACAACTAAAACATTGAAAATAAAAACTACCCCTTAGTATTAACCATCTAAACAAGTGATAAACAAAATGCAGGGGGCAACTGCAGGCCATTGCACCAACTCCGAGGCAGTCAATTAGCAATCGCCTAAAGTCAGATGAATTTGAGAAAATGAGTAAGCATGTAATTTAATAGAAAATAGTTTTCTCTTTACTAAAATTTAACCCTTAATATGCTATCCCTTCCCCAAAAGAGATTGTTTATTCAAGATTTTGCCTAAGAAATTTGTCTAGCAATAACAAAAACTGTAAATAGGTTAAAAATGTTTTGCTGCCTTAAGGCCAGTAAAAATAAATACATATATTTTGTGAAAGAATTTGGATCTTTGTCCACATGTTACCTTCATTTTTTTAATGTAATGTGATCCAGTTTTGATTGATGAGAATAATGTGAAATGAAATGCAAACCAATAAAGTTCAAATAGAATGCATGTACTGTATCTCCCATTCTGAAAAAGGTTTATACATTTATGTACATAAAAAAACATTTTTCCTCCTTCCAAGGTTAATGTGAAATTCATATTTAGAGACTGTGAATTTGATGTCATAGGTTTTTAGGCTGTTTGTGTGTCTTTATTTGCCCCCAACTAATATATCTGGAGTAAAATCAAGATGGTCTAGTATAGTCATTAGTAATTATGATGAGAAGGAAGAATTCAGGGAAATGGTAAGAATTGAGCTAACTCTTAAAAGGAGTTTCAGAATTGAATTAGAAAAAAAAAAGTGACGTTAAGGAGATGCTGGCTTATTTTCTGAGACTTTTTTGACCATTTATGATACTTTTGTTTTAGATAATTAGATTTTAATTTCAATAAACTTATAGTCAGAAAAGAGATGGAAATCTTGTCATTTGCAACAACATGGATGGACCTTGAGGACAATATGCTATGGGAAATAATTTAGTCAGACAATGACAAATTCAAAATACCTTATGATCTCTTGCTCTAAAACAAAATGAATCTAAAATCATATTAGCAAAAGCTGGAGGTGGGTGGATGATATGGGTGAAGGTGGTCAAAGCACACACGCTTCCAGTCCTGGTGATGTAATGACCCACGGACACTATACTTAGCAATACTTCACTGTATGTTTGAAAGTTGCTAAGAGAACGTATCTGAAGGTTCTCATCACAAGGAAAAGTGTTTGTAACTGTGTGGAGGTGGACATCAACTAGACTTATTGTGGTGATAATTTCACTATTTATGCAAATATTCAATCATGTGAAATGAATATGCTATCTGACAATTGTATCTCAACAACATATGCACTCACAACAGTTCACATTTTTACACTTAAAGAGTCATATAGTAAAAGGTAAGATATTGAGTCTATCTTTTGTATTTCTTTGGATTCTTCATCAAGACATCGCTTTTGCGACTAGGTTATTTGAACAGACTGCTCAACCTTTACTCACCACATAAACTGAAGCAGCCTCAAAACCATTACAGGGAAGGGAAGCCACCTACAAAGGTCAAAGTTCTCATAAAATAGTTTTATTATAGTCTAATGGTCTGTGAAGATTTAAATCGTTCAAAGAATTGAGTGCCTTGTGTTCTGTGTACTATAGAGCAGGTGGAAATTGCAGTGGGAAATTGCAAGTTGTTTTAAATATTCATCATTTAAAAGAAATCTAGAGGAAATCAATTCAAACTCCATCAAAGTACCATTTAAGTCTTCTCCAAAGTGGATATTTTGTGAGCATCAGTGCAGAACAGTACTATTATTATTATTTTTTTTTTTACAAATATTATGAATGATGGCTATTTCACAGTCTGGTTTATTTTCAGGCCTGGGAGGAAGTCAAATTAAATAATATTTATTATAATTATGATAAAATACCATTTTTCCATATTCCACTTGACATAAACCAGTCATTGTGATAAATGCCTTACATACTGTAGCACTCTTGTGAATCCTGTAAGGAAAATGAGGAAAACAAAGTAGAGGAAGTTCAATAACTTAATCAAAGTAACAAATAATAAATGAAGAAGTCAGAATTCAAACTCAAACCCATCTGATAAAATCTAGCACTTTTAATTCCTTCTCCACCTAGTGGATATAATAATTTTCTCAGTCAGGTGTTAGTGTGTTAGTCAAGATGGTTTATTGTTTGTGACAGAACCCAGCTAAAAATAGCTAACTCAAAGATAAAAGTGAAAGTGTTAGAAGGATATAAGATAATCCACAGAAGTTTAGAATGTGCTAAAAAACCATTATAGCTGTTTCAGAGGTCAGGGAATTGGAATCAAATAAAATTCATTTCTCTTCATTACTTAGTGATAGACAGAAATTTTACACATACTATTTTATACCTTCACAGAGAGAGTCTTTAGGTAAGCTTTCATTATTTCTTTTGACAGCAGTGATAACTAAGACATAGTAAGTGGATTGTTTTGTGCCACATGGGTGGCTGATTGACCACAGAGGCTTAGAGGATTAGAACCCTGTCCACCAAACACTGGTATAGTGCTCTGATAATCTACTTGTGTTTTATAATGCCCAATATATCAGTTTCCCTATATGTTTTGAAGCCTCTTTTTATATTAGATAAATAAGCAGGCTAATGGAGACAATAACACTTTTAAAAGACAAAACAAATTTGATATAAGAGTCTCAAGTGCCTCAGAGATCCCTATGAATACTGACTGTATGAAACCTAGGAATGTGCGCAATCACTTTACATAATATTTATAAATTATCTAAAATAATTCATTAAAATATTTTTAACAGATACCTGTTTAAGAATATAACATTTGACTTATACATAATTTTCAATGGGCAAAGACTCTTTTGATAAAAATACATAATCAGTATTCCTTTTTAACCTTGACCTTATGTAGGCAGACTAATAAAATAAGTATAGGTTAGTTTGTGCTATACTGAGAACACGTTTTACCTTTTTCTATGTAGGTGATTTCAAATATGCAGGATAAAATAAAGCCACATCCACAAGATGGTGTCCTAACATTACCAACCAGTAGGTTGATCTTGCAAATAAAATTGACTTTACTAGGCAAAATGTTTTTCAAGTTGAAAATGCCAACTGCCCATGCATAAAAATAATTACTCCTTAGACTGTGGTTTTGTGCAAAATGTACTTGGAAAAATGTATTGTTCAACTCAACTTGATTAACTCTCTTTGTCGTAGATTTGTATTTATTTACGTTAATGCTAGACTGGCATACTCAGTTCATTAACTTCTAATTTAGCTAAAACAGAGAGGAAAACTGTTTTCCCTGCAAATCACAACAAATTTTCAAATGACAAAATAGCTGAACTTGGTATGATGTATGTTTTGTTGTATGTCATTAGAAATAGAATTTAAGATTTTTTATTTTGTTTTATTTTTCTATAATGGTTTGCTTTTGAAATCAGACATGGTAACATTTAGTTAATCTTGCACCAGACTGAATTTCAAATTTGAAGATGGTTTGTTGTGTGTTGTTTTCTCTAATGTCTATGGTTGTTCTCTGATATTTAAAAACCAATATTTATCTACAGAATCCTGCAAAATCTCTGGCTCTAATACTTCTTTCTGGTTATCACAGACTTTGAAATACATATAGAAAGTTCATAATACAAATCCTGGAGGTAAAGGAAGTTGATTGTATTTTATTGCTTTTAATACAAACTGAAAAGATAAATTGTTTTGTTTTTTTAAGTATTTTTTTATTTAATTAATTATATTTGACATAATTTGTATTCCCCAGGGAGTACCCACCACCATTCTACTCATGCACCATCACCTCAGTCCCTTGTGCTCTTTCTACCCTCATACCCGTCTTTGTCCTCCCGTCCTTCACCCCCACCCCATGGTCCCTTTGGCTTATCTTTGACTTTTTGGTCTTTTGAGTTTTTTGTTTGCTTTTGGTTATACTTGCCCATTCCCTTGAGCTTATTCTTCTTTGTTGTTGTAGTTGTTGCTCTTTCACATTCCTCCTAATAGTGAAGCCATCTGATATTTTTTTTCTTGCCTTCTGACTTGTTTCCTGAGTATAATCCCTTCTAGTTCCATCCATGTTTCTATAAATGGCCCTAGTTTATCATTTTTGATTGCTGAATAGTATTCCATTGTGTACATGTACCACATCTTCTTCATCCAGTCATCTACTTTTGGATATTTTGGTTGTTTCCAGGTCTTACCAATTACAAATAGTGCTGCATACAGGTGCTCTTTCGGATCGGTGTTTTTGTGTCCTTTGGGTAGATGCCTAGGAGCGGGATTGCCGGATCATATGGTAGTTCCATTTCTAGTAGACTGAGGAACCTCCATATGGCCTTCCATAATGGTTGGGTTAGCTTGCATTCCCACCAGCAGTGTACTAGGGTTCCTTTTTCTTCACATGACCGCCAGCATTTGTTGTTGTTGGTTTTTTTGATGTGTGTCATTCTTATGTTTGTAACGTGGTACCATATCGTGGTCTTAATTTGCATTTCCCTGATTATGAGGGATGCTGAGCATTTTCTCCTGCGTCTGTTGGCCATGTGTATGTCCTCTTTGGAAAAGTGTCTTTTAAGTTCTTCTGCCCATTTTTTGATTGGGTTTTTTACTTTATTTTTCTTAGTCTTATGAGTTCTTTGTATATCTTTGTGATCAGACCCTTGTCTGTTGTGTGGAACACAAAGATTTTTTTCCCATTCAGTGGGGTTTCTTTTTGTTTTATTTAATGTTTTCTTTGCTGTACAGAAGCTTTTTGTCTTGATGCAGTCCCATATATTTATTGTCTCTCTCATTTTTATCGCTTTGGGGACTGCCACCTTGAATGCGCTATTGAGGTTTAAGTCTTGCAGCATTTTAGCTATGTTTTCCTCTATATATTTTATAGTTTTGGGTCTTACATTTAGGTCTTTTATCCATTTTGAGTTTTTTTCATACATGGTGTGAGATAGTGGTCCAGTTTCATTTTTTTTTACATATGGTAGACCAGTTTTGCCAGCACCATTTATTGAATAAGCTCTCTTTGTCCCATTGCTTATTCTTTGCTCCTTTGTCAAAGATCAGTTGTCCATGGTTGTGTGGTTTTCCTTTTGTGCTTTCTACATGGTTCTATTGGTCTGTGTGTCTGTTCCAGTACCATGCTGTTTTAATTACTATTGCTTTGTAGTAGAGTTTGAAGTCTCGGAGTGTGATATCTCCATTCTCCTTTTTTTAGTAGAGCTTTGGCTAATCAGGGTTTTTTTTTGTGTCTCTGTATGAATTTCATCAATATTTGGTCTAATTCCTTAAAGAATTTTATTGAGATTTTTATTGGTATTGCGTTGAATCTGTAAATTGCTTTTGGTAGGATGGCCATTTTGATAACGTTGATTCTTCCTTTGCATGAACAGGGGATATCTTTCCATTTCTTTGTGTCCTCCTCTGTTTCTTTTAACAGTGTTTTATAATTTTCTCTATATAGGTCTTTTGTTTCTTCTGTTAGGTTGATTCCCAAGTACTTGATTTTCTTGGTTTCAGTTGTAAAGGGTATATTTTTCTCGATTTCTTCTTCTTCAGACTGGTTGTGTATAGGAAGGCTACTGACTTTTATGCATTTATTTTGTATCCTGCTACTTTACTAAACTGGTTGATTGTTTTAATTAGATTTTCCATAGAGCTTTTAGGGTTTTCCAAGTATATTATCATATCATCTGCAAGTAATGATAGTTTTACTTCCTCTTTCCCTGTTTGGATCCCCTGTATGTCCTTTTCCTGTCTTATTGCTCTGACTAAGACTTCCAGTACTATATTGATTAGCAGTGGAGAGAGTGGGCATCCTTGTCTTTTCCTGATCTTAAGGGGAATGCTCTCAGTTTTTCACCATTGAGGATGATATTTACAGTGGGTTTGTCATATATAGCTTTTACCATGTTGAGGTGATAAATTGTTTTAGATAAAAATTTGTAGGCTGATTATGACCTCTCACTCTGTTTTCTAACGCTAAATTAAAGCTAAATATGTCCTACCATAGAAAGTGGTACTTTTGCTGTTAAAAATATTTTTTCCATCTTTATGTTATCTTTACCAGGCCATGAATTGTTAAAAATAAGTTTTTTTAGATTTTTTTTTCATATAAAAGTGAAACTTCATATAAAATCACTTGGATATGTCAGGAGATAAGAAATACACCAACATGAGATACATACAATCATTTTAAAGATTTTTCTCCACATTAATGTTATAAATATGAATTTTATAGAATATTGGAAACAAATGTGGCAATGTATATCACACATGTACATTTTCTTACTAGTTCCTTTGGATATCTATTTAGCATAAATCAAAAGTATCAATTTACAAGGACACATACTATGATGTTTACCCCCACTTTGTATATGGAAGCCCAAACAAAAACAAAACAATCTTGTAGCAATATAAATGTCAAACAAAAGATGAATGATTGCATACTACTGAAACTACACAAGGTGCCTGAGGATTTTACACTAAGTATTGTTGAATTGGAAAAAATAAGGACTATATAGTAAGATTCCATTTAAAAATACAAAAAAAATGTATTTATTTATAATACATTTGTATAGTGTACACCTGTGTGATTGAATATGTGTATTAGATACATATAGCGAGAGAATATGTATATTTAATATAGGTGATTAAGTCATCATGGAAGGAACTATGAAGAAATTATATTAGTTTATTACATGGGATCCTTCTTAAGGTGTCTCATAGGAGCCCAGCCAAGCAGACTCTGACACAGAGGTTGGCATGTAGAAAGCTTATCGGGGAGTATTCCCAAGGTCAACCACTGTAGAGAAAAAAGGAAAGTAGATTTAGTGGAGGTGGTGCCTGGGCTGCAAAACAATCACAATGAAGCTCTCAGCTGATCCTAGGGGAACTTGTAGAGCTGGGGGTATTTCTCCAGTCATTCCAAACTACAACAGTGGACCTTTAGGGCTGCTCCTCTCTGGATGTCCTCTTTCTACTGGTCTTCATATTGACTAGATACTGGGTTTGGACTGCCCCCAGAAGGAGCTCTTTTCAGCTGAGGGTAATCCTAACAAGGGAAGATTTCTCTGTAAGTGTCATCAACTGTCCACAATCCCAGCAGCTGAAGGAATAAAATGTTTTCATTCTAAAAGGGATAAGGAAATCTATCTGGCACACTGTAACATCCTCTAAAGGGCTGGGTAATAATATGTGATTGAATTGGTGGAAGAGAGAGATTGAGGTAGCCAGAAGTTAATGAAAAATTATTTTAATAAAAGCATTTCAATCAGTGTTAATGTGCTCCAGTACTGTGTGATGGGAGTAGCAATGCTAGGAAAAATTAGTAGTGTTTCTTTGGATAAACCTGCTTCCAAAACCTTTCTTGACCCAATTTTATGGGTCATCCTTACTTTTCAATGTGCCTTATTTTCTTTGACAACACTAAAGGGATGAAGGGCTCAGTCAGGGAGGATTGAGAAGTAAGCTTAGAGATTTTTGCTTTTTAGAAGGCTGATGAAGGCAGGCACAATATCCTGTATATTTATTGCTGTATTTTGGCTCTAGGAACAGTATTCTCACTAATATGCTGTAATTCAAGAAAAAACACAGTTGTGGGTAAATAGATAAGCTTGTTGATAATACTCTGCTTTATGTATTTCTATAGTAAGGCTCTGAAGTTCTTTGGCTAGGCTATTCATATAGCTTTGTCATTTGATTCATTTATTGAATAGCTATCATATATCTGGCAGGTCATTAAGTCTTGAGGACTAGGAACTCAATACTGTTGCAGAGCATTTTAGGATGGATGGAAAAATTAACCAGCAATCACAGACTGGTAAAGGCTATAGTAAAGATGGAGAGTTGTGGGAGCGCAAGGCACTACCTAAACACAAACCAGAAGATTGAAGGTTGAGGGTATTAAAACTCCCAGGAAGAGAACACTTATGATATTAGGGAAATATATTGGGTCAGGTGAAGCTCTGCGTGCAGTAAGGCATTCATGGAATTGTAAGTAGCCTATACTGTATGCAGTTGCAATTCAGACTGTAAACTATGGATTGGGATGAGGCAACAGTATCAGAGATTATCTTGAAGATAGAAGCAAGGACTGGAAAGGATTTATAGGGCACAGGCAAAGGATAATTTCAAGAAAGCATGAGAATGCAGCTATTTACAAAGATGTGGTAGAATAGTGAGATAAGATTTGACATTTCCACCCCATGCCTAGAATAGTGAGAGTAAGAGGGAGTTATTAGCAGCTGAAAAGAGAGGGAGCTGCCTTTTGTTTTTTTTTTTTTTTAATTTATGCATACAATAGCAGGGGTACAGGCCAGAGGTGCAAGAGGTGAGAAGATTCACCAGAGACAGAGTGGGGAACAGAACAGGCAGACTGACTGAAATACACTGCCGAGGGGAGCAGCGGGCAAGGCAGAAGTCTGCCATGCCATGTGGGTCACCTCCCTGGAACCATGGATACTTCACAGTGCGGCGCTTAACCCACTGAGCCACCAGGGAGGCCCCAGCTGCTTTCCTTACAGGAGACAGCAATTCCTCTGAGGGATGCCGTGAGATTGAAAGGAGGAAATTAAGAGAATAGCCTCTTCCCCCCAAGACAGCACAAGGCAGACGGACCCATTGCTCTGTAGGCTAAAATGGAGAAAGGTGGAGAAGAGTAGAGTGCACTGGAGGAGCAAGCAGGAGATCTCTTCCCTTGCAAGAGATTTAGTGGGAGCTAAGTAGATGAGGAAGGGAAGAAGCCATTTCTAGTTCCAAGCAAATGGAACAATATGGCGGAAAGATTCTGTGGTAACAGAGTGTATAGTGAATTTAGAGACTAAAATAATGCTAAAGAAGCTAGGCTGGCAAGTACATAGAGTGTGAACATAACATTCGAGAGCTAGCACGAGGCAGACCTTACAGTACCTTTTATGCCAAATGAAACAATTTTGTCTTTATCCCAAGAGCAATGCCACACCATAAGAGAGTCTGTTCATGGGCACCATTATCAGATACTTGTTTTGTGAAAATCACTATCCTATTGGAAAGCAGACTGGGAATATGTAGTCCGAAGGTGGAGGTGGGAAAATAACATAGAAGAGTGTCACAGTGGTCTGGGAGAGTGATCTTTGTGGCTTATATTCGGGACATAATGGTGGAGATGCAGAGAATGGACACACCCAGGGAATATTTAGGAGGTTAAAAAAAACAGACTGGTGACATTTTGAATAAGAGAAGAGAAGGGAATTTTGAGAGAAGGGAATTAGTAAGTATGGTGATTAAGCTTCTGACTATGCCAGAAGCACTTTTCTCATACTTACAATTCTTATCTATATTCCCATTAACTCTTCTCTCAAGACCTAATATATTGTAATACTCAATTTTTATGTCTGACAAGTGTTCCATAATGAACTCATTTGCTTTTCTTACTTACTAATTTTTATGTTTTAATGATATCCACTCACACATTTCTTCTTCTAGAGTTGTTAATATTACTTTACTTTTCCTAGTTTGTCCCACCTTTGTATTCAGTCTGTGTGGAACTAGTAATGGATAGAAGTAGCATGCTACCAATTAGAATTGTTGCTAAGATTCCTTTTTCGTTTGTGACATGGAAATAATTCAATTATAGTTCTTTTACTTTTATCTTTTATATGTTACATTTTCATGAATTTTCTTCTCAATCAAAGTGAGTTTCATCTAGATTTTTCAAGACTATTAATATTCAGTGTCTAAAAAATATATGACCCTTCCTCTCAGACTGGGAAGCTTTTTCTAAAACATACCTTGTATTTATCTGTGGGTAAAATATTTGAAACAAATATATCAAACATTTTCCTACTTTAACATTTATAGACTATACTGAACTCATCTCAGTAAAGAAGACATTAAAGGGAATCCACACAGTTATTTTGTGTGGCTCCTGCTCAGTTATAAGAAAATCGTTTTTTCATATAACCATATTAATCTAGTAGTATATATATCTCACAATTGACAACTAAGAATTGAATTCAGGTACTATTCACATTTATAACATCTTCAGTGCCAATTAATGTGAGTGAAAATACATCTAGCAGTTAGGAATATGACATTATTCTATTCCTTTAATGGCTATAATTAAACTAACAAGTAATTTTTCTTTAATATTAAGCGTGAAGCTCAACATTTGCTGGCAGAAAAGAAGCGTGTTGTATTTGATCTCTCAGATGAGGTATCTGCATGATTTGGTCTTGAATCCTTTCCTAGGAAGTGAAAATGATGTAGTGAAAACCCCCAGAAATGAAATTGAAAGATCAGAGTCCAAACTTAGTTTAATCATTCACTGAGATGGAAAGAACACCTAGATTGTGTGATTACTGTGAAAGAAAAAAAAAAATGCATGTAAAGATGCTTTATAAGTTGCACAGTACCATGCTACTATAAGTTATTTTTAAACTTTAAATGGAACACTTTTTCTAATTCTGCTTTTCTACTTTCAAAATAAAATGCTTTCTGTATTAATTTAAAAATGCTTATTTTAAATTAATAAAGTACTTGACAAAGAGCAGGAAAAAATCTCTGGCATGATATTCTTAACAGAGAAATCACTTTTCTAATTTGGTGAATATATAGATACTTTGTTTTGCCATCTGTAAAAATGGTCTTGCAAACAGAAAACAGGCAATGTGATATTAATAATCAATGATTGTTGTGATCTTTAAAACGTATTTCTTACACCGAAGGAAAATAGAAAAACCTCTAGCTAAGCTAAAGAAATGATCACAGCACAAAAACACAAATAAATATAAGATATTTTTATGAGAAATGTTATGCCAATAAGTTTGAAGAAATTGGCAAATTTCTAGACCAATATAGTTTACCAAGAATTTTCCAGGTACAATAGAGTTGATTTTTAAAAAAAAATTATTTATACATATAAGAGCCAGAGTACAGGCCAGAGTCACGGGAGGGGAGAGGAATCACCAGAGACAGAGTGAGGCGCAGAACAGGCAGACAGACTGAAATATACTGCAGAGGGGAGCAGCGGGCAAGGCAGGAGAGGTCTGCTGAGCTAAGTGGGTCCTCTCCCTGGCTGGGGATTTAACTCGCTCTGCTGTGTCACCGATGATTCACAGTGCGGCACTCAATCCGCTGCACCACCAGGGAGACGCAAGATACAGTTGATTTGACGCAAGATACAGTTGATTTGATACAGTTGATGGAAACTGAAAAGGCAATAAAAATCTTGCCCCCCCCCCAAAAAATGCCCAGGATCACATGACTTTCAAAATAAATTTTACCACACTTTAAGGAACTAAAGCAAGCTCAAGTTGTTTTTAAAGTCCCAGAAAAGCGGATACTCCCTAATTCATTTTAAGGTGCCAAAATTACCCTGATCTTGAACCAAATAAAGCAGCACACACAAAAGAGGAAATTATAGACCAATATCTCTGATGAACATCAATGAAAAAAATCTTTAACAACAAAAAAATACTAGCAAATTTAATTCAGCAATGTTGTCACAAGGAATATATGTCATGATCAAGTAGAATTTCTTTCCAGGATGCAAGGTGACTTAACACATATCAATCAATCAATGTAATACATCATATCAATAAAAATAAAGATAAAAATTATATTAGAATATCAGTAGATGCAGAGAAAACATTAGATAAGACTCAGCACCCATTATGACAAAATCTCTAAACAACAAGGGAATATAAGGAATCTACTGCAATATAATAACCATATGTCCCAAACCAATTGCCAATATAATACTTAATGGTATCCCCTTAAGATTAGAAATATAAGGCCCTCCCTGGTGGCGCAGTGGATTAAGCAACACACTATGAAGCAAACCTCAGCCACGCAGCACAAGTTCGATCCCTGCCGCTGGCCAGGGAGGAGACCCACATGGTGCAGCAGACCTCTCCTGCTTTGCCTGCTGCTCCCCTCAGCAGTGTACTTCCATTGATCTGCCTGTTCTGCTCTCCGCTCTGTCTGTGGTGAATCCTCTCCACCCCCTACACCTCTGGCCTGTACTCCAGTGCTTGTATGCATAAATAAATACATCTTTAAAAATTAATTAATTAATTAATATTTGAAGTTTTGGCTAGAGCTATCAAAAATAGAAATAAAGGGAATATAAATAAGAAAAGACATGAAACTATCGGACCTCCCTTGTGGCGCAGTGGGTTGAGCACCACACTGTGAAGCATCGTGTCTGGCCAGGGAGGGGACCCACATGGTGTGGCAGACCTCTCCTGCCTTGCCCACTGCTCCCCTCAACAGTGTATTTCAGTCGATCTGCCTGTTCTGCTCCCCACTCTGTGTCTGGTGAATCCTCTCACCCCCACAACGCCTCTGGCCTGTGCCCCAGTTCTTGTATGCATAAATAAATTTAAAATATCTTTTTTAAAAGTAAAGACATCCACTGAATAGAAGAAAATATTTACACAATATATAAATGACAAGGGGTTAAATCCAAGATATATAAAAAGATTTCATAACTCAAAAATAGAAAAATAGCCCAATTAGTTACTTGGCAGCAGATACGAACAGATAATTCACCAGAGAGGAAATCCAGGAAGTCATTACATATATGAAAAAATGTTCATCATCACTTCCAATAAGAGAGATGCACAGTGTGATTCTATCTCACACCTGTGAGACTGACACATATTAAAAAGACATCTAACAATAAGTGCTTCTCTCTCTGGATTGTCCAGTATTATAAAATGTTACCTAGACTTATCACTGGGGCCAGAGAGGCATCACAACCATATAGTTAACTGTCTGAAGGTAAATTGAAAAACAGATGTACAGGGGACAATTACTAAAAGAATGTGTAAGAAGTAGTATGATTAATAACAAACTGATCATGATGAGCATCTGCTGTTTATGTAATGATTTGTAGATTAAAGAGCAAATAGTTTGTTCTTTATTCAAATTCCTCCTAGCAGTTCCTCATAGTATAGTAGCTAAAATTTGAACCATGTTGTTGAGGGACTGTTTTCATTTGACTAAAATGTAGTAATTGAAATTAGTACATATTGGAAGAATGTGAAATGAGGATGTGTGTCCATTTACTCAGTGGCTAAGGAAAGAGCAAATCAAACATGCAAACACACACTTTTGAGAAATGCCTTAGGCTAGATATACGGGAGAGTAAAATGAGTTCTCTTCCAAATTTCTATTTGGATTACTTCTTAATTTAATGCGGGAACACATTATAATGAAATGCAGCATATGCACACTGCTTAGAAGAGAGTAACATTAATAGCTACTCCTATTTATTTGCTACATTTAATATTTATAACTTTAAATAAATGATAACTTCAAGTGGTTAAAATTTCAGGAGAATCAAAAGGCTGTACAATTCAAAAAGTATTACATGCCTCTTCTCAACCAGAGGTTCTTTTCATTGATGGCAACTGACAATGGAGATGATCTTCATATACCCAGGGAAAGTATTCACAAACATATAATTTTATCCCCTTTTAAAAGGCCAGTTCTAAACAACTAATATTTTTTTCTTATTTTTTATTTATATTTTACGTAATTGTTCATTTTTGTACAATGTATGCTTTCTCCTCTCAGGTGTGGTCTCCATAAAATTCCCATTGCCAATTCACCCATGCACCATCACATGAGTCCCTTGTGCTCTTCCCATCCCTGTTTTCATTTCCCTTCTTCCCCTCCCCCTTCCCCTACAGAATATCTCTGATTTATAGTTGTCTGCTAATTTTGTTTTTTTTATCACAATTTTTTCCTGATCCCTTATTTGGTTACCGTATATTCCTCCTATAAGTGAAGCCATCCGATATTTTTTCTTTTTCCATCAGGCTTATTTCACTGAGCATAACCCCTTCTAGCTCCATCCATATTGCTATAAATGTCATGAGTTTACCTTTTTTGACTGCTGAATAGTATTCCATTGTGTATATATACCACATCTTGATCTGGTCATCTCTTTTTGGGCATTGGAGTTGTTTATATATCTTACCTATTGTAAATAGTGTTGCAATAAACAGAGGCATGCAGGTATCCTTGTGAATTAATGTGTTTGTGTTCTTTGAGTAGATTCTCTAAAGAACTAAATTTATTGAGCATTTGTCTGTACCAGTCAATTTACTGAACTTTCTATCATTGTCTCATTTAATTCCCATAATAAACCTTGAGAGAGGCTGTTATTATAGCTGAGGGAAATCTACATCTGAGCATTTAACTTCTTTTCTCAAAATTATGCAGTTGGCACGTGGTAGAGCAGCTAGTCTTACTGAGATATTCTGAATTTCCATTTCCAAGGCTTTTAATCACTGTCTAGGATCTGTGTATAGGTCATGCAATAGCATTTGATTAGACTAAGTTCTTTTATGGTGCTGAGCATTCCTTTTTCTAACTCAGTTTATGAAAACATGGTACACAGGGGACTTGAGGGAGACTAAGGTATGTCCAAAAGCTTTAGATCTCTCTCAGGAGATTATTTGGCCACAGTCTATACTGGGAAATTGGCCAGCTTGCTTGGAAGGAGCCCAAAGCTGAGTGTATATCTGTGATCTGTTCTCTGGGACTGCCAAGCAGTCACTCTCCTTCTTGGGCATTGGGATTCCATTTGACACTAAGCCTGTATATGACTGTGTGTGCACACATATATTTGTTCATGTATTTATATAAAAAAAACCCTTTAAGTGTCTTAACAATGCAGAATAGAAATGTAAACTGCAGAAAAGCTAGCAACATACACAAAAGCCTGTGCACCTTTCTGATTCCATAACTGAGTGCTGCTTGATGGTTCATGATTAACAATCTCTTGTACGCAGACATACTAACTTCCCTTATGGTTTTGGGTTAGCAACTGTGCATGTTTCTTCTTTGCTTCCCGACTGTGTCATGTGGCACAATTTTGGAGGGAATACATATGTGAGTCTTGTGAACAGTCCCATTTACCCACTATGTGTAAATCTCATCTTTGTTACAGTGGAGGTGAGTGTTTTCTGTTGCCTTTTAAATGGAAATTTTTAAGTTGAAGTTTTGCAAAGTTAAGTGAATTTTCTTGATGTCAGACACCCTGAGTCACAGAGTTTCTGCAAAAACAAAGTTTCTGCAAAACACACACACACACACACACACACACACATTCTGTCTTTGACTATTCTGGCATGTAGATTAAATGCTTCTCTAGGGAATTTCCGCCCTTTTAGATGTCCTGCACAGAACTTGTTTACATTTGAAAGTGAAAGATGATGATTTTCAAAAGCTGCTTGTATTAGGGGCAATATGCTATATTTTCCATAATCTGCAGCCCAAGCTTCTTGGCATCACTGGATGTTTTTGTACAAGAATGAAACAATCTGTCATGATACTGAGGGGCTTGGAGCCATTGCATTCTGTATAGCAGGTTTTTGTTTAGCTATTGAGCCTCCATTGGGCTCAATTCCAGGCACATACTTTTTAATTTGTGAAAGCTCTTGTCTATTTTTTATTTATTAACTACAGTAAGGACTATATTTTACCTTTAAATATCTTATATCTACTAGTTTCATCACATCTTCCAAAAGAAATTAAAATATTTCTATGGAGAGTGGTATCTCAGCAGTTGATCTCATTTGCTACTTATTTAAAAGTTTGAGCTCACCCATTTTAAACACCCTGGTCCATTTGTCCTCTTCCTATCTTAAAGTTGATATCTCTTATATGCATGTTGGTTTGGGAGGTTATGTCCTTCGAGATTAAACCTGCATTCTTTATCTCATGCTCCATTCTCCCCTGGAATCTCATTCTATCACTTTTCAAGTTTCTCCTTTTTTATATCTTCTTTTATCATTTTAACAGCTCTCATGACAGCCATTCTCTATCCTCTTATGCATTCAAAAGTTACTTTAAAAAGAAGAATTTTTCAAAAGAAAATTCTGTATTTTTCATCTTATTTACTTTAACCATATGATTTTGGCCTTCTGTCTCCATCATACCAAAAGCCACTATTATGAAATAAAGTGACTTAATGATTGCCAATTGTGAGTGTCTTTCAATCTATAACCTCCTTAAGCGCTGTGGAGTTTCATGGAAACTCTCTTCTCATGGCTTCCAAGACCAGAGTGGTTATTGACCTTGCTATTTTTGTCTTTTCTGCGTGCTATTGAGGGTTCTGTATCTAATCTTCTCTAAATATAAAGCTCCTCCAGTTTTCCAAGTTTCTACATTTGATTCCCTTTCCTGTCTCTCATTTCTCTCTGTGTTGTCATTTAAGTCTTTCCCGATTTCTGCATGGGCAATTTTCAGATTCATTTCTGTGAATCTAACTTTTGAAAGACACTGATCAATTAGCTCTTCCAACTTGCTTCTCAATATTTTACTCACTCACTCACTCATATACATTACTTTGAGAACACACAGAAAATTAAATACTTCTTTGGAACTATGGAGATAGTTGTGGAAAAAAAACATTCCCTCACAGAACTTACACAGTAGTGAGAGAAGAAAACATAAGCAAATAAAAATTGTATCAGGATGTGTCCAATTCTATGGAGTAAAACAAATCCTATGAGAGGATAGAGAGATGGGAATCGTGGAGGCTAACTTAAGTTGGATAATCAGTAAAGTCTATAAGATGCTATTTGGCAGAAATCTAAAGGAATTGTGACACTGAAGAAAGTGAGAATGCAAACCATATTCATACCTGAGGGAAAGTTTCCCAAAGAATAAACTGACTCTGAGGTACAAGGAAGCAAATTCAATGGGAGTAGTGAACAAAATACATGTTCCCTCTTTTATTCTGTAATATGGACATAGATATATCTGATGGGGGAGAGGGATGGGTGGAAGGGGGGAGATAATGGTAAAATATCTCTTTTTCCTATCACACACACACACACACACACACACAGATGATAGGCATAGAGTTACCAGGGGCTTAATAACATAGGACTTTGGGGGCTATGATAAGTACTTTGACTTTTGTTCCAAATGAGAAAAACCATTGAAGAGTTTTGAGCAAAGAAGAAAGTTCCATTTTGGCCACTTTGTGGAGATGTGCTTCAGTGCAAGCAGTTAGCCCCATCAAGAGTGTGATATAAAATGTACTTATGCAGGTGAAGAAGATACCTATACCAAAATGGCAATGATGAAAGTTGTAAGAAGTGGTAAAATTCAGCATTTATTTTGATAGGAGAACTGAAAGGATTTTATGAAGAGCTGGCATAAAGTATGAAAGAGAATAGTCAAGAATGAGTGAACCAGTAAAATGGTAGAATAGAGCTTCCATTTATTATGAAGCCAACAATTTTGTGTTAAACAGCTTGTGGAGGTTATCGAAGTCAAGAGTGTGGTTTTGAACATGTTAAATATGAAATATCTCTTAGACATCTGAGGATAAATATCAATTAAATATTTAGATATGCAAGTCTGGAGTTGAGAAGTGAGGTCAAGTAAATTGTATCAACATGTTCTCGGTGCATATTTAAATAAGTCTTAGGACTAGATAACCAGGGAACAAGTACAAATAAAGAAGGGAAGAGATTCAGATGTGATAACCAAATTCTGGAACATTCTTAGGTTTAAATTTTGGGAAATTGGGGGAGGGATGAGTTGAGACAGAGATATAAAACTGTAACAAATGCTTCAGTAGAAACAGGAAATTTTGCTCCCTGGTTGAGTAAGAAGTCTGGGAAATGCCCATTGTATTGACCAACATGGAAGTTACTGATGATCTTGAAGTAAAACGAAAAAGAACTAGAGATATGGAGTAGAACTTTTAAGAAATTTTGCTGTAAAAGAAAACAGTACAAAGTAGTAGCTTTGTATTTGCTGGAGGGGATAAAAGTCCAAATGTGGCATTTTTTTAAAGTGTGGAAAAATAACACCATTTGTGCTTCTCTTGGGAACAAACAAACAGAAAGGGCAAGCTCGATGATGTGAGTGAGGATAGTTCTAAGTGTGATGTCCTTGTGTCCTTGAATATGTAGAAGGGTTGGGATTCAGGCCACAGTGGGAAAGTGATTTTAGGAAAAACATAAATACTTCAACCTTCGTTGCAAAGCAAAATGCTTCGTATGTGAATACAGACTATGTGATCAATGCAATGCTAAGAAAGCATAAAATTTTCCTGTGATCACTCCTAAATTGCCAGTGAACTAAGAGGATTATCAGCTAGCAGTAAGAAGAGGAGGAGGATTGGGTGATTTAAGAAAAAATTACGAATGTATAAAATTATCATCTGTGATAAATGCTATTGAATGTTTTTTTTTAAAGATTTATTTATTTATGCATACAAGAGCTGGGGTACAGGCCAGAGGTGTGGGGGGTGAGAGAATCCACCAGACAGAGTAGGGAGCAGAACAGGCAGACTGACTGAAATACACTGCTGAGGGGAGCAGCGGGCACAGCAGGAGAGGTCTGCCGTGCCATGTGGGTCCCCTCCCTGGCCGGAGGCAGGGATCGAACTCGTGCTGCAGTGGCTGCATTTTCTTCATAGTGTGTTGCTTAACCGGCTGCGCCACCAGGGAGGCCCCTATTGAATGTTTTTTAACAGTAACATAGAATAAAAAAATAACTATCCAATATGTAAAGGCATGAACACACACACACACATGCAGACACACACAAGAATTTCAAGAGACTTATTTCACTAAGGAAATTACGGTGGATAGTGACTTACTAAATAATTTCATGACATATTAATGGTTCGAAAATACTCATGCAGAAGAATTGAGACAATTTTCTGAAGAAATATGAGTCTTGTGTAACACAATAAAACAATAAGGATAGAATGTAACGTGCTGTTGTTAAGCATGATCAAATGTGAAATTTTATGGAGTCTCTTATCCCCAATACCTCCTCTTGCTGAGACCCTAATTTACTCTCAACTCTCTTCTTTTATAGTAACTCAGGCTTGAGACCTATCAGTTTTGTTCCTCTACCCATTTTCTGTAACTCTCTCCTATCATTTGCCATTTAAAAAAGTTTCTGCCTCTAAACTCTCCTCAGCTTTTCTTTCTATTTTCATCCTGGTTCAGACCCCTATTACTTTCTCTTCATCTATTATTTTTACTTTTACTATGATAATAATGGGTGTCCAGGATGAGAAATTTATTTTAAAAAGATAAGTTACCAAAGAAAACATCGTTAGTTAAGACATTGTTCAGTTTAACGTGTGGGGATTCATAATTCCATATATCTTAAGTGTTTATTACTATGTAATTTCCTTATAATTATTTATATGATTATATAGTGTGACTGTGACTTGTAATATGCTTCTTTTTAAGAGAAAACTTTGTGAATCTCTGCCAATATCATTACATGTTTAACAAATATTTTCAATAGCTGCAGAACATTTAATGTATGGTGTTTTAATTTAAACCATTCTGTTGAATTTATTATTGTCTGCATGTTCTTCTCAGATATGGGACTGCAGAGAGCTTAGTTTGCCATGGGCTTCCAGCTGTTATGCACTAAAATTAGTCACCTCTTAGTTTCTGGCAAGGTACAACTTCCTATGGGTTACTCTTAGTCAATAACAGCATGTTGGAAATGTAAGTAGACAGGCCCACTTCTTAGAGACCTGGGAGTCCTCTGATGTGTGATGTTAACTGGAGGTCTCCCTGAGCCTAGAAAAACTTTTCTGAGAACTACACCCAACATTCCCTTTTCCTTCCCTCCTGAGACTTACAAGAAGTCTGAAGCTTTCCCCTGCTTCTTTTCCATTATTTCTTTTTTTTATTAATTATATTTGACATCATTTGTAGTCCCCAGGGAATACCCACCACCATTTCACCGGTGCACCATCACCTCAGTCCCTTGTGCATCCTCTGGCCTCTTCCCCGTCTTTGCCCTCCCCCTGTTCCCTCCCCCCGCCATGGTCCCTTTGGTTTATCCTGGCTTTTTGGTCTTGTTGAGTTTTTTTGTTTACTTTTGGCTATAATTGCCCAATTCCTTGAGCTTATTCTTTATCGTTGTTGTTGTTCTTTCATATTCCTCCTAATAGTGAAGCCATCCGGTATTTCTTAAAGGCCTTTCTTGTTTCCTCTAGTCATTTTTGTGCACTTAATCCCATAAAGGCATCTATTTCTCAAAGGACCCAAACTAACAGACATTAAGGTTTTTTCAGATTTTATTCTGTGCAACTAACCTATGATCGCTCCACTCTTAACATCTTGGTATTTTCCTGTTTGGAGTCCTTCAAAGCACCACCATTGTCCACTGAATTAAGAATAAACTCCTCCTCCTCACCTCCACAATATCGCCCTAGCCCTTCTTCCCAAACACCACCCAATTCTTAGTCCACCACTGCCAAGCCCCAAAATACATCTGTCCAGTGGAAGCCTACCTCAATTTACATCCCTTCTTGATTTTTTTCACCCTACTTTTGTTTTCCTCAATTTTAAAGGTTTTTCTGTGGAGTATTTGCTCTTTGTAATATGTTAAAAGGGAGGTTTTGTGGGTCAGTGTTGAAGTATATAGTCTGCTTTGTAATCAAACAGACCTGGATAGTTATATCATCATGAAACAAACAAAAAAACCTAGCTGAAATTGAACAGGTGATTGGAAGCACTAAATAATTAAATAAAAATAATTCATAAATTTTAGTTTTCTCTTTGTTGTTAATTGCAGGACTTCCCAGAGTCCTTAAAGTGCTAATATACCTTGTGATGTACATAGGTTTTCTCAAACTTATTTGACACAAAATTCCTTTAAAAAAATTATCTCCAGACATTATTATTATTTTTTTGGGGGGACACACTTTGGGAAAGGGTAAAAGTGTTCATAACATTTTGAATGTATGACTTTTACAGTTCTAAATATATATTCTTCATCTTTACTTATTTACCTTACACATTTTTCTACGCTTTTGCCTTTAGCTTAAGGTCTTGAAAGAAACTGGCACTTGTTAAGTTGAAAATCAAGGACTTTTAGTGAAGATTCATGGTCTGAAATAATATTTGTTAACAGGAGGAAGTCTGCATGGATTTTCAGTAGCCTTTTTGTAGCCTCTTTCTGTTTTTCTTTTAATTCCATAGTATCCTGGGTGACCTTTCAGGCTAGGGAAATTATTGATGCTGTACAATATGTCCTTGTTAGCATGAGGCCAAATACATTTTCTGTACACATCTCTTTATTGGAGGAACAGTGTAGTCAAGGAACGTGAAGGTGGAGGTACATTTTAAAATCAAGGAAGCAGGAGAGCTGAGTCTGGGTCCTGGCAAGTAGTACTTCCCCTGGGTAGTAGGGAAGGCCGCCTGTGGCTTAGTTCTGATTGTTTTCATTTCCAAGGGTATGTTTGTCAAAAAGGTACTCTGCCAGGCTGGAATTAGGGGCCCCCATCTTAACTAAATTTTGCACGTGGTCACCTAATTCTTTGATAGATTTCACCTGCTCATTCAGATAGTGGGTTTCCAGGAAGTCGCACAAATGGGGATCACCTTTGTCTGAGGCCAGAGTGTGCAATTCCAGCAAGGACTGGTTCACATTCTTTTCCAAAAGCAGTGCACACTGCATGGCATTCAGTCCACTTTCCCAGTTGTTGTGGTCTGGTTTCTTGATGTCCTGCAGGCAGATCTGCCCTCCCCGCTGGTTTTGCAGCCTCATCAGCTTCTCCGCGTGCTGGGTCTCCTCTCGCGACTGGCGAAGGAAATAGCTAGCGAAGTTGTTCAAGGCCACATCATCTCGGGAGAAATAATAAGCCATGGACAAATACACATAGGATGCATAGAGCTCGAGGTTGATCTGGCGGTTGATGGCAGCCTCGGAGTCTGGATCGAAGTTCTGGCGCACCCGGGAGCGGGCCAACCCCGGTTGCTTTGGGTTCCCAGAGGAAGTGGCAGCAGTCAACAGGCGGCGAGGGGTCATGGGCAGGGAGTTAGGGGGTCGCCCTGGGGAGCAGTGCATCCCGAGCACAAAGCCTGGGCACCATCTGCGCAGGGATACTAACGAAGTGCTGATGTGCTTGGAGAGGAACAGGAAACAGGACAGCATGGCTTCTCCTCTTTAGAAGTGGGGAAACTGAGGCCAGGCCTGCTCTTTAGCGCACAGTTGGGCGCTGGGGGAGTCAGGTTGAAGCAGAACATGGCCTTAGGCACCCGTGACTGTGTCATAAACCTTTTCACGTCACCGAGTTCCACACTCAGAGCGGCCCAGGGCATGCGCACCTTGTGTCAGGACCAGATCTGACAGTCACACAGTTCTATTAATCTAAACAGTGTCCCCACCGTCAATGCCAGATTTCTACTCTTGGCCATTCTTAATTTATTATGTCACCCAAATGGAAAAAGCTGTCAGGAAATTGATGTCACAGGCTAAAAAAGAACTGAGCCACACCCTTAATTGGCCTCAGTCACAGCCTCTTTCAATCCAAGGACCAAAGGAAGATGAGGAGGCAAGGAAGTGACATGGAGAAAATCAAAAGTCACACCCATTTATTTGATGTAATAAAGGTCCAAAATCAGAGTGTTTTTTTAAATTGACTTTCTGACTATTTTAACAAATTTAAGTAAATAATTGCTATTTACTTTGTAAATAGTACTGCAATTAATTAGTATAGGAGTGCATTTATTTCTTTGAATTTGTGTTTTTGTATTGTTTGGGTAACTACCTGGGAGTGGAATTTCTGGATGATATGGTAGATATATTTTTAATATTTTGACAAATCTCCATGCTGTCTTTCTGAAGAGCTGAACCAGTTTATGTACATCATGTACACGTTTCCTTTTGCTCCAACAACTATTATTTCTGGTGATTTATTTTTTTAAAGATTTATTTATTTACGCATACAAGAACTGGGGTACAGGTCAGAGCCCAGGGAGGTAAGAGGATCTACCAGAGACAGAGTGGGGAGTAGAACAGGCAGAGTGATTGAAACACACTGCTGAGGGGAGCAGTGGGCGAGGCAGGAGAGGTCTGCTATGCCATGTGGGTCCCCTCCCTGGTCAGTGGCAGGGATCGAACTCACGCTGCAGTGGTTGCTGTTTGCTTCATAGTGCTTTGCTTAACCCACTGCGCCACCAGGGAGGCCCAATTTTTGGTGATTTCGATATGGGCCATTCTTAGTGGTGTCAGGTGGTTGCTCACTGTGGTTTTGATTCCCTTTTCCTGAAGTTAAGTGATGATGAAACTTTTTCATATGTCTATTAGCCATGTGTTCTTTGAAACTGGTATAATTTGGATTTTACTCCCCAAAAGGACACCTTTTTAAAAGAATTAAATTTATTTTGTGTTAAAAGAATGTATTTTATTGATGTAGGATATTGAGAAAAAGACAAACAAGAAAATATTTAAAATTCATAGTTCTTTCTCTATCCATTGTTAAAATGTTAATGCTACTTCTCCCAAATTAAAAAAAAAATAATAAAAATGTATTGCAGAAACACAAGAGAAAACACAAACATTTTAACAACTTTATAGAAGTATTACTGACATACAATAAACTGAAGTTGTCTTAAATGTACATAAAGCTTGATAGGATTTGACATATGTATACATCTGTAAAACCCTCATCAGAATGAAGATAACATTCTCATCAACCCAGTATTGTACAATACATATGCTTCATGAATTAGAAATAGAAAACTACATGACTGTGGGTTGTTATTCATGAAGTCATGTTTTGATTAAAGCAATATACAGATAGCATCTCATATTATTTTCTTAGAGACATTTTATATTAAATACTAAATTTATGAAGAATTTAACTACCTTGGAAATATTTTTAAAAACATTCTCAACTTTTACATTAATAGGTGGAAGTTGAGCATAAATAAATACAGATGCCCAAGATCTGTGCTTAATTGTACTTAAATTTTGCTAGTAAAATGTGCTTGATATTCATCAACCATTTCTTACTAATATTTTCTTTTCTATACCCATCTTTGCTCAATTTCCCCCAAACTTTTGCTCCTTCTAAAATGTAGTTCCCAAAAGAGAAGTTATGAAAATGATTCTTCAGAGTGGTATTAAAAGCTGACTGCTTCTACTAGTGTGTTAAGAGAAATGATGCTCTTCATATAAATGTTTATCCCCAAGGTAATAAAAAGCATAGATATAAAACAAATGCAATACATGAAATGTAATGCAAAAAAAATGCCATAAAACAGAATACACATTTAAATATCCCATGTTAATTTGTCAAAAATGTTTCTGTTTCCCATTACAAAGCTTCTCATATATTTTGCTAGCCTTTGAAAACGGAAGGACCTGGTAGGTGTTATTTTTGTTTTTTTTTTATCCTTGGGCATTTTAATTTATATATTCATAGTAAAATTAAAGTCCTATCAAAAATACAAACCTAGAGCCCTCCCACCACTCTTTACAATTCATTTGTTCTCACTTTTACTGGCTTCTTCTATTTCTTGATTCACTCCCACACTCCAAGCTTTTATGATTCTCTGGGGTTTCCTCTACATTCTCACCTTCTCCGTTCTGATTAGCAATTTTCTTTCCAACCTTTTTTCACCTCCTCATGAAATTCATCTCAACCTTTAAGTTCCTATAAAGTATGTTACCTTTTCTATAAGGTCTTATAAAAACTCATTTAAAATTAATCACTGCTTTTTTGTTGTCAGAGTACTTTGTTTATATTGAGGTATATCATATTACATATATTTCAGTTACTTGTGTATACATTTGTAAGTGTGTGAGGTGGGTGCATATATGTGTTGTTAAGGAAAAAGCTTACTATTTTATTTATTTTAAACCCACAGGCCTAGCTTAGTGCTTAAAACTTAAAACACATACACATAAAAATAGACTTTTGAAAAACACAAATGAGTAGGGTAACATTCTTATCTTATATAGCACATCAGATTAGCCTAGTGCACTTTTATAAAATATACTAGGAGATATCTTCACTTTAAAATACTTGAAGCTAGCCAGGAAATCTCTGTGTTTGGATATCAGTCTCCAAATGAATAAAATATCCACTTTTTGCCTATTTTAGCCAGTGTTTATTTTATATATAAAAATGATTTTCAAATTGGCAATTAAAACTATATAAATGTGAATGTCGTTTTTTTGTTTAGTGCTTTATTATTTCATATTATGAGAAATATATTTTCCTAAAACTACTGGAAATTTTCCTGCTGCCAGAAAGACAAAACAAGAAATAATAACTAGTGAGTGGAAGCACCAAAAGGCTTACAGAATGAGTACATAATACACCTACAAGCTGGTAGAGTAGAGACCACACACTACTAACCTTAGGAAAAACCCCATTTGTTGTTTCTTAATCTTTCTACTTACTTCTACCATCTTTCCTATGAATTTTTACCATCATCTCTGATTTTGTGATATATGCCTATTAAATATGGCTCATGAAAAAATTAGGGACAAGTAACCTAATGGTACCCCCTCCCAACTTCTGTACTGGGAACCTGCTGCCCTTCTTCCTTTTCTTGTCAGGAGTTTTATATGTTGATATTATTTTCTGTCTGCTCCTCCTGAGTCTATTCCAGTTGTGTGCGTCGTTCTCCTTTCCATTTTCATCACCAGCGCACCGCCAGGACCACTTGCACCTGCAGACCTGCTTCCCCTCTGCTTTTGCATTTCATGGCTGCCCAGGCTCTATGGTTGCCCTCAGGGCCACTGAGAGCAGGTCTGAGAAGGGAAGGAGCAGTGGCAGATGACAGGGTCTGATCATAGAAGAAGGCAGGCTTGGGTAGTATAAAATTGGTCATTATTCAAGAAATCATGTTCTGATTTATTCAATCTATTGATTAAATTTTATAATATTGTTTGAAGAAAACATTTTATTTTAAATGGTAAACTTTTAAAGAACTTAACTACATTGCAAAACCTTTAAACAACACTGTATACTTTCATAATACATGGAGCAAAGTCAGATTGTGAGGAAAGGAAAGATGAAAAGTAACTTCATCCTTTGTATTTATAATGAACCCAATTTTTTCCTTTTCTCATTTATTTTTATATTTTCTTTGACATTTAAACAAGGTTAGACATATAAACAATTCTTCATTTTAATTTCTGATCCTGGCTCTTTGTAAAATTATTTGTCAGAATCCTGAGATATGAAGACACCAGGAGGGAGGGAAGTCCACTGATCACTGTGGGTTCTGACTTGCTGTTGATGGAATATTTTAAGGTTTTCAAGAGAGAACAATAGGATTTTGGATAAATAAAAGAAAAAAAACAGATCAGGTATGTATTTTTATTTTGTGTGTTGTCACTAGGAAATCTCTAGTTTATGAAGAAAGTGACTGGACTTATCTGTGGTGCACTTTCTTGCTCACTTTGGGATTCACTCAAAACTGTGAAACATAAGTGACCTCATAAGTGAGTCAGAACCAAACACCCAAGTGCAATAACTGTAAAACCAGAAGAGGTCTAAGCAAACTCTGTTATTCATTCATTTTATTCATTTAAAGTCAGAGAGGCAAGGTGCAGTAATTTATGTTAGTATGAATGTCATGACTAGAATGGGGGCTCTGACTTGGAAACAGCCACTGAGCTTTATCATAATTCTGTATCATAATACAAAAACAATATTTATGAATTAAATGGTGATATAGAGGGCACAATTATCCTGGCCTCATTGAAACCTTTGTGAGTAACACTGATCTCTTCCATTCCACCTAGAATGGTATTCATTTGTTGGCTTTAGGAACTTTGATGGATGAGAAATTTGTGGTGCTTCTCCTTGTACTTATTGTGATAGCTCTTATCCCATCTATCAAAGAATCAATGTGAAAGGCCATTCCATTGATGCCAATATTTCACTAACAGCAAATGCATAAACCATAGTTATCAATGGACTTTCTTCCAGCCTAGCATCCTCAAATCTGAGGATTTGGACAAGTAATTTAATTAATTTAAAATTAGAAAATTAATTTAGAGAAAAATTTTCAGATCAAGCCAGGATCTGAAAGGAAAATGAGTAGTTGCTTATATGTCTAACCTTGTTTGAATGCTAAAGGGAAAGTAGAAAGAAATGGAAATTGGTGATTCTGTGGCTTCATTAGACCCACAATGAGATATTGCCGGGGCAGGATTTATATTGCCACATGAATTCCATATGCCCTTATTGTAATAGTGGAGTTTTGATGGTGCTTTGGCTGTCTAGATATTGATATGATTAGCACTTTGCATCCAATAGTCCTCAAAGGTCATATTTCTTTCTCTACTACATACCTAAATGAATACCACAGCTTCATCTAGGAAAGGAGAGAGAAATTAAAATTATAAGCACTTACTGTTGATTTGAACACTCTTTCTTCAATAAGGTGCCATTTTCCCTTCATTGATAGGTCCAGGTATGAGAACTCGCCCATATCTTGAAAATGGACAACGAGCTATAACTTTACATCAAGATAGCTCCAATAATCTACTCTGGTTTTATTATGTTATCTAGATCAAGTGGACTTTATATTTATCTTGTACCTAAGAACACCAAAGTCAATAGAGACCAACAGATATCTCTACAAGTCAATGCCTATAGTCGCCTTTTCCAGTTTGGTGCCACTATACAATAAGTGAATTCACCTTGCTCCTGGTGGTTAGATGGTTTTATCTGATTTTGCTCTTCTGGGATTTTGTCACTTTCATTCATATAAGGGAATCCAGTTCTTTATCAATAAAGGAATATTTTATCATCAGCCCTGGGCTAAACTACTGAGTTTCTGAAAATAGTGGGTGACTACCTCATCACATTCTTTTTTTTCCTTGTGTTAACAAGTGTTATCTGGCTTTTCCAAGGAATATTATCAACCAATGGATTTTTTGGTCTTGTATAAGAGATTCATTTAGCATGCTCACTTACTGAGCCTTCCCTCATAAACTGAGGAAGAGATGAGACTTACTTTCTGAGCCTGACCTATTCCTCATTCTGCTATTCCCATTCATGGAACATGAATATCAGCATTTTGAAAATTCCAGGGGTCATCACAGCAATGTTTATTAGCATGGAGAACCCTTTTCAGAGCATTAAATCCTGATTGCCCACATAGCAATCAAACTACTTTACTCAATCAACCTTAAAGCTCAGTCCCCCTTTCTTCACTATCCAGCACCCCCAGGACCCTTTCCCATTAACGCTTTCCCAGTTCCTGCCAGTATTTATTAACCAGGTTTTACAGCTCCTTCCAAGTTTAGTTGCTTTATTCTTTAGCAGGTCCAACATTTTTCCAGTTGGGTCAGGTTTCTAGTTGAGCTTAATCATTGATACAGTAGTAAATTGGATTAAATAATATCCCCTTAAAATTCATGACCACCCAGAACCTTTGAATGTGGCTTTTTTGGGGTGGAGAGGGGGAAATAAAAGTCTTCCTACATATAATCAAGTTAAAATGAGATCATTCTGGATTTGGGTGTATACTGTTTCAATGACCATTGTTCTTAGAAGAGGAGGGAAATTTAGTCAGACACACAGGGGAGAAAGCCATGCTTCACATTCTGACTTCTCAGAATCAGAAGTCGGAGATATATGTGTATAACCTAGCGACTGCTGGAGACCAATAGAAGCAGCTTTAAGGGGCATGGAAGGAACCTTCCCTAGAATCCCAAAAGAAGAGTGTAGTCCTGAATCTTCAAAGAAGAGTATAGCCCAGCCGGTAGGTCAGTTTTGAACATATAGCATCTAGAACTACAAGGTAATACATCTCTATTGATTTAAGATACCCAGTTTATGATAATTTGGTATGGTGAATAGAAAATTAGTACAAGAGGTCAGGAGAGGAGATGTGGGTCAGTTTTGAGAAGACAGGCATTGTTCTGTAGAGCACCTGTCTTTGTTCATAGCTCTGGATAGACTCTAGATAAGACTAAGGTTGTACATTTTAGTAAGCAGCAGTCTGCTACAAGATAAGAAGATTTCAAGAAAATCTGGCAATGGAATAAAGTTCAGTGTATCTTACCCACGTGACCCTATCCCAAGTCTCAGTCTCTCTATCAACTCCTGATTTTGATTATGTCTACCTTCAGGCTTCACTCACACCTTCCTACTTGTACATTCAAGTACTAGGCTTTGTTTCCAGCTCAGGCTGTTTTAAGACAGAAAAGTGATTCTCAAACTTTTTCAATATAGGGTCAGATAGATATTTTATGTTTTGTGGATCAGATTGCTCTGTTGCAGCAATTCAGCTCTGCTGTTGTAGTATGATAGCAACCATAGATTGCATGTAAATGAGTAAACATGTTCTAGAAAACAGTATATGCAAACAGTAGTGACTCAGATGTGGACCAAAATCCACATTTGGATTTTTCTGACTCCTGTTCTCATAAATGAGGATGTCTTTAAATGCTGTCATTCAAATTAAGGACACTTGATGGGGAGAGGGGAGGGGGAGGGTTGAGGGCAGATGGGAGCATGGGGTACTGAGGTGAGGTGCACTGGTGATATGGTGATGGGGAATACATGGGAATTACAATTGATGTCAAATATAGATAAATAAAAAATAATGAATAAATAAATAAATATTTTATACAGGAAAAAAATAAGTGCTGTCATGGAGTATTTCTGATTTTCATACTGTTAAGCTGGTAATTAACTCCATTGTAACTATCCTTTTTCTCTTAATACATCAGCAAAACTTAATTGATCACACATTTCTACTGTAGCCCTCAATCAAGAGTGATAAGCCAAACAACTTTTATCTGTGTTGCAGTTATATAACTAGAAATCCTGGACACTGCAATGTTACAACATTCAAGGAGCTATCAGACTCCATTTACCACCAGTGTAGAGGGCAGGGGTGGGTGCAGTTAGGCAGTGATGCAGTTCCTGAATCTTACATTTGCTTCTTTGGAACATTTCCAATAAAAACGGTTTTTTAATGAGTCCTAACAAACTTTGAGAATAGGAGTAATTTGTAAGTGACTTACTGAGAAAATGCTGTCAGGGTAAGTCTGTAGGAAATAGAAAAAACATAAGGGGGAAACAGTAAAGGTTGTGATTTCAGTGAAATCCAGTACAAGTACAGTTGGCTTCATGAATGTGTAACCACATAGGGCCCCAAATTCAGAAGCACTTTTTAAATATTCTACTGCTAATGCCTTAACAATCATAATAATTTTGTTTTTGAATTTGTATTTTGTTAGTGTCATCTGATGGGACAATGCAGTATGCAAAAGAGCAGAGGAAATGTGTGCCGTTATTCCCTGTCTCCCCATTCAAATATACCACTTAAAGGTCTCCATGCATATAGAATTTTGGTGAAGCAGCAATAAGTAAGAGTTTAGCGAGACTCAAAGCAAATGTGTTGAGTCTGTGTCAAAGTAAGTGGGGATGCCAGCAGGCTTGAGAAGCTGCCTTTCCTCTGAGACAAAATTTCTTTGAAATACAGAAGTCAGCGGCACTCTTAGAAATACGAGAAATCAAGGAAACATATCTGATATTTTCTTACTAGTGTCACTTACCTGCTGGGACATTTATTTATGGTAAAAATGATGGCCTAAAGGAAATGGGGAAATTTAGCAACCCATAATTCATTTTCCTTTTAGTCCTTCTTTACTCACCAGTAACCCAATGGTAGAGTGTTGGTAGAATGTGTACTTATCAAGAAATGAAATAAAAACCATATAAGTTAATTAATTTGCAGTATTTTCACTGTTCTGGTAAGAATGAAATAACCATGCATGTATAAACAATATAGCATAATTGTGCAATTTCATTCATATTGCATATGAATAAATTGCTGTTATATTAATTAAAACAGGTGTACAATCTAAAGATGAATAGTGATATTAGTGCATAGAATTTAAAATTTTGTGTTTTTTTAATATACAATCACATTAGATAGAAATAGCAATCACGGGAGAAGACAGGATAAGTTTTTTTTTAATTTTATTATTTTTAATAGACTCCCCTGCTCCCTTTTGAGCACTTTAGACAAATATTCTCATTTGCACTGGTTTCATAACATACAGTAATTTCTGTTGATGCCAAAGGGGAATGCTGTAGCACAAGCTTACCTTAGAAATTGTTCTGAACTAGGGCAAAGAGCCAGCCAGTCATTTGTAAGGACTGCTCTGTATACAGGCCCTTGCAAAGGAGCCCTAAGAGCCTGATGGCTCTCTTACTAATAGTGTAAAAGATTTTCTTGTTAGAAGCAGCATACAGAAGAGGGGGATGGTCACCCAAATGGTAAAAGATTTCCAAGGGGATCTGAAAGAGATATGAAAGAGAAAACAATGGCTCTTCACTTGTTGAATGATCTGATTGTGATTAGTGCAGGTGTCAGAAGAAAATAGCTTTCTTCAATTAGACTATTTCTATAAAGGTTTAACATAAGTGTTACATACAAATGTATGGGAAAGGAAACCAGAAAACACAGTTCAGTACCCTGGAGCTGGTTTGAAGGGGAGGAGAGTTTACCAGAACACAGGTGAGAGTGAGCTGTACAGAGAGGGTCGCCTAGAAATGTGCAATGACACCTGGTCAAGAAGCAGAGCTAACTCAGGTAAACTTGAAGGGCAAAATACAAAGGAATAAATACCCTGACCTCACTCTTTTCTTTCCTTTGCATCTCTTGTTACAACTCTGCATATACTGAACCTAACGTAAAACCACATGTAGGAAACTTGTTGTAGGGTATTTGGATCAGTCTCTGGGAAGACACCCAGATGGGATGGTTGGATGATAGATCTGTAGGGACAAATATAAGCTATCAAGTTGTCTTGGGCTCTTCCAATCTACTATCCACAGAGTGTCTACTGATAGCCTACAGAAAAAGGAAAAGAGAGACATGGTCATAGAACACTCCAGATAGAAGAAAAAGTAGAACCGCATTTCAATTACAGAGATTAGTTGTTGTATTAGCACCTCAAATCAAGCACAGGAGGATTGTAACTGCCTTGCATACAAGCTTGGCCTTGACTATGGTCTTAGAATGGGTTGGAGGATGAGGACTTTTTCAGAAATAAACCATGGGACACTCCCAAAGATGGGAGGATGGAGATACATTGAGAGCAGAAAGAGTGTAGACAAAACTCCTTGACTGCAATGTGGACAGGGTGTATTTTACACCATAGCAGAGAGTTAATACACTGTAGCAGAGAGTTGATTTGAATTGAACCAGTTTTGAGTCTTCTTCTAGCTCTACAGAACTTAACAAGTATATATGCCCCTGCTTGCTATAATATATTTCAGCTGGAAATTTTATGAAATAATAAAATGCATAAAAATTACACTGCTGGCTTCTATATACTCCAGCAGTAGCTATTTTTAATGCTGGAACCCTGCGAGGATGCTGCTTCCACTAATGATGTATTTTGTCATTTTTACTCAAGTTATATCACACAGGGTTCTTTCAGCTTATGGGTTGCTTCTAGACAAGCTGATGTTGACTGAAGAGTGTATCTTCCTGTTATCGCTTCTGTTTTTTTATGTCTTAGCTCTCTCAGTATAACCTCAGCATTATATCTTCACAATTACTTTTTCTTTGTTAAAGGGGCCAAGATATTACATAGTTAACGTCATAAAACATTTTTTAGACTAGTGATTATTAAAATATGCTATTTTGTTGAATAAATTTATACTTTAGAACAGGATACAGTGATATGACATTGGAAAATAAGCACTAAACCTACTCCAGTGGTTATAATGAGGAAAGGTGGTAGCCACTGAACGTCTGTTTGCAATATACAGGAATGCAAACATCCCTCACTGAGTCTTCACAGTACACCAGGCAGTAGAGATCAGTATGCCTATTTCAACTGTTTCCAAATTGTGAGATAAATTACATTTATCTCCAGTTTGATACAATCTCAATGGATGCAGAAAAATATTTCTAATATATCTTTAATGAAACTAGAAGGAAATTTTCACAGTTCAATAATATGGCTTGACTATTTTTATTGAAGCAAGAGAATTTTAGAATCAGAATAGACTATTTAATTTGTCTTTTTACTTTTTTTCTCATTTTATGAACGAAGTTGTGTGCTACTATGTATTGGTATGGAGATAAAAATTCTGATAGCAATGAGCCTCCTTGAGGACAATATTCTTTCATGTATCCTACTCTTACCTAATACATGAAATGTATTTTCCTAACAATGATCTGTATTTCACAATGCATTAAAACCAAGAGATGCTAGTTCTCACTCAGTGACAATGGAAAGATGGCTTTTATTTGCATCAAACTCAAAGCCAAAAGTTTCTTTTCAATAAAGAGTTGTCTATTTTCTGAAGCCACATAACTGAAAGTTCAGATGGCTGTGTATAATCTATTGCTGTAGGAAAATGTAAAAGGGCCAGTTAATTTAATTTGTTCATGATGTTTACAAAGGTCAGGTCTACTGTTAAAATAGTCAACCATCCAATTAACTAGAGTTTGATAACACCTTTTAGTGATCACCCTTCTTAGAGTGTTATATAAATTATCTGCAAAACTACAAATGAACCCTGGTCTTAAGAAACAAACAAACAAAAAACAAAAACAAAATCATGATTCAGCAGTCCCACTTCGGAAAATTTGCTATAAGGAAAAATGTACTACATAAAGAGTACATAAAAATGCGTTCTAACTTCATTTCAGTGTTGTATATAAAAGTTAAAAAAAAATGAAAGTAAGCTGTCTTTCAATGAAGCATGCTAAATTATAGGACATTTCTACAAGAGAATGTCATACAAAACTTTAATAGAATTAAGCAGTTCTCTTAGTGTAATATAGACAAATAGCCTTAAGATATTTTCAGTGGAAAAGGAAATGCACGCGTGTATGAGAGATCCTATGTCTGAAGAGTATCAAAGAAGCAGTTGGGCCTATAGTAAGTATATACATACACAAACAAACATGAAAAAGATATCCAAATTAAAACAATGACATGTCAGAAAAGATGGACTTCAAGCAATGAACCATGACCTCTGACCACTGTACTGGATAAGATGGAAAAGAGGAAGACGTGGATTTGATTTTATACACCTCCAAATAATGTGATTGAGAGCAATTTGACTTAATGTCTACTCAACCATTTTTAAATAAAAATATATAAAAAGATCATCACATATGATGAGAAATGAACATATATATAGAAATCTTTAAACACAGCAAATCACTCCAGCCTGAGGAGTCACTCATGGTGGCAAGTGTGGGAGTAGGGCCTCCTTGGTGGCGCAAGGGTTTGAGCGCCACACTGTGGCGCTTCTGCAGCAGCTGCAGCTTCACTTTGATCCCAGGCCAGGGAGGGGACCCACTTGGCGCAGCAGACCTCTCCTGCCTCGCCCACTGCTCCCCTCAGCAGTGTATTTCCGTAGATCTGCCTGTTTTGCTCTCCGCTCTGTCTGGTGAATCCTCTCACCACCTACACCCTCCCCTCAACCTCCCTCCACCCTCTGCCACCTGTACTACGCTCTTGTATATATAAATAAAAAAATCTTTAAAAATAAAAAATGCATTTTTAAAAAGTGTGGGAGTAAGATGGGGTTGATGATAGGTAATAACAATCTTTTTTTTTAGTAGAAATGATTTCTGAAGCTCATGGGTCAAGTTGTGATAGTAATGTAAATTAGCAAATATTAGTAGAGAATTATAAAATGCAGGGATTGAAAGATTAAAAACAAGCTGTGCTTGTTGGGAAGAGCAATGATAATTTGTGATAAGTGGAATCTTGGGCTGTTTTATGGTCACAGGATCACGTTGGTTTTGATATTAAACCATACTGTAAAAATGCTATTTTTATCACAAAAACTTGTGATATCACAAAACACTATAAGAAATATTTTCAGTCAGTCTTTTATTAATGTAATCTACCTAACCATGCCTTGTAACATAGTTAAGCAAATATAAGTTTTACTTACAATCTTCTCTTTTGGGGTAAAAATAATACAAATTTCAGTTCAAAAACTTCTATAATAATTCCTGCTACACTTGAACATGAATAAATTTCTCCCCAGAAATCTGGAATGGATTTTAATAAATCAGAGTTTTGTGGTTCATTTAATTAGAAGCCCAAAGCTAAGTTGTATATTTATCTTCATGATACAGAAAAATGGTGTTATCAAACTTCTCACTCACTGAATTGATGACATGCAGTCATGCATGCCTACTGGAAAAATGCTAACTAAAATAAAGGAAAACTGGAGATACTTTAGGATACTGCATGCAAGACACTTTTGAGACTGTTCCTCTTCCCCTAATAACTATTTCTGTGTAGAAATTACTCATTTTTTCCTAATTAATTTTTTAAAATCTCACTTTTTTTCTCCTTCTGACAAGGTAAGATTTTGTTGCTTTGCATTTATTAAGTAATCATCAGATACTTGGCATTCACAACTTAGATTTCTATTCATAGTATAATGCATTTATGATCCAATCTCCAAAATAGAAGGCTAGTAGGGGCAAGTAAATAAAGGTGTTCTACTAGTCCTGCTTTTTCTAGCAGGTCAAAGATTTCCTGAGGCAAAACCAGTCACAAAGATCGCTGGGATTTCATTGTTGTGGAATTCATACTTATTGACAACCCCCCCCCACCACCACCACTTTTGAAATCTCCTGACCATTCTTCTTGATCTCCAAATTAGCCTTAAAATCTCCTAGATCTTAAATCTTCCCAGGTTAACTATTTGGATTATGGAAGTAGCGTTAAACTGGAATGTTTGCTGATGAAATGTGATGCTCCCCAATATACTACCTGATACAGGACTGCCATTTGTGATTATATCTTTGTATACACTGAGGGGCCAATAGGTGGCCAAAACCCTCTCTGTGTTTGCTATCTAGTCTGTATCCTTTGAAGAAAGGGGCGGTCATTGTAACCACATTGTTCATGTGCAGTCTGGGTCCAGAGTGTTTGCCATTTCCAAATTTTCACAAAGGTAATGCATGAACTACCAGCAGTCCTGACTTGAAGGATTTTAATTTTGCTCTGCCTTATGGCATTTTAACTGTGATAGTGATTGTACTTCAACCTTAAGTCTGAATATACAAATTTAAAAAGTTCAAAATCAGTTCTCAACCATGAGCTGTCCAATGACAGGAAGCTTATCTTTCTCATCTCCAAATCCCCAGTATCCTGGATAATTGTTTGGCATATTCAACAATAAACAGTTGATGAATAAATTAATAAATGAATGTGTAATTGGATGATTCCTTCGGATGACTCCAAATATTACATGAATGGATGGAGAAGTAAGTGAGGGGGAATGGCACCCTTATAGGACACTGGCCTGGCTTGCTATGAAAAATAGCAAGTATTTTGCTTTGTTTTCTGATGTATAAAAGACAGTCAGGAGACTTTACTATGGAAGTGTCATTTGATTGCTCTTATAATGGGGATGTATACAAAGGCACATGTCTGAAAGTAGCTGAAAATCTAAATGAATTCTGGGTGAACTGCAGAGTTTCTGTGGGACCCTAAATCCATATTTCAGCATGTTGGCTACTGTTTTATACTCTATCCCAATCCACATGTTGAAAGCCTCACCATCAATATGACTATACTCAGAGACAAGGTTTCTCAGTGTATAATTAAAGTGCCATGAGATCATAAGAATGGGGCCCTAATCTGATAGGGTTTTATAAGGTGTGTCTTATAAAAGAGACATCAGAACTATGTATTACACACAGGAATGATCATGTGAGGGCACAGCAAGAAAAGGACTCTCCGTAAGTCAAGCAAAGAGATGTCAGCAGAAACCAACCTTACTGGCAACTTCATCTTAGAACTCTAGCCTCAAAATATATGTGAAAAAGCATTTCTGTTCTTTAAACTGCTTAATAATTGGTGTTTTATTATGGAAGCCTTGAAGAGTAATCCTTTGTTAATTTTACCCTCTAATTTACTTTGACAAGGATTCTGTGGAAACTGTTCAGGAAGAGGTAACAATTAGAGAATGGATACATTAAGACCTTGCAGAACCACCAAAGAAATATGACAGGACAGAGTGTATTGAACATTTACTTGATCAGTCATTTTTCAGAGTTTAGTGATAGTAAGAAAGGGAAGGAAGTTAAGGCTTTATTTTCACATTAAGGACATTAAGGAAGTATCCCCAGAGAAAAGGACTGCCATATTCTTTCAAGTATAGAGCTGATAAATTCACATACTGGTTAAAAGAGCTATTTTGTAGTGAGAATTTAAAGAGATTTGTGTTACTTTGTTGGCATTTAATTGTGTTAGGTTTTTTCTTTTGTCTTTGGAATGAACTTAAATTTTTAAGAGAAACTTCTTAGATTAATTATTTCCCTTTTATATTGTTTAATTTGAAATCTTAGCAGTTTGGTATGTAGATAATTCATGTGAGTGTCATTTAGGCTTTGGTAAAATTGTGTTTCAACATTACCTCAAATGATAAAGGGTTTCATTATTCTTCACAGTATGTAAAACCTGAATATAGAATTTATATATTCATATAAGCATTGTTCACAGAAATATATACATTTCTGAGTGAACTTGCCTGATCATTTCTGAATAAGCTCTAAATTAGGAATAATATTTCCTACTTATATAATGAAAGCAGTTAGGGAAATAAAGTTACCTTTATAATTTAAAATTATCACATTTATAACTTCCTCTTCAAGTGTCGTATGTGATTGCAAGAATATGGTATTCTTGAAAGTGATAAATCAGTTCAACAGAGGGCGTTCTGAAAGCCTTGAGAAGACTATTGTGCTATGAGGTATGATTTTAGCAGATACGCATGATCATTAGTATTCGTCTTTTGTCACATCCAACAGCTTCAGTTTACAGTCAACCATAGGCAGAGCTTAGGTCAGGTAGACAGATGCTCTGCAATGATTTAATCCTCCAACCATGACATCCTCTCAAATACCAACAGGTCACACGATTGGCCTGACCTCTTCTTATTTAAAAAAATAGTAAGCGGTAGGGATTCAATGTCATTCTGATGGTCTGATACAATAACTTCTGATGCAATAGATTCTAAATGTAACAAACTGATATGAAATGTATAAAAGAAAAGATCCTTTAGAAAGTGATAAGGACCAGAAGTGGTGGTTCATTATTGAAATTTATTTATTATTTTTTAAAGATTTATTTATTTATGCATACAAGAACTGGAGTACAGGCCAGAGGCACAGGAGGTTTGAGGGGATTCACCAGAGACAGAGTGGGGAGCAGAACAGCAGATCAGCTGAAATACACTGCTGAGGGAAGCAGTGGGTGAGGCAAGAGAGGTCTGCTGCACCATGTGGGTCCCCTTCCCGGTTGGGGATAATTCTCATGCCGCTGTGCAGTGGATGCTTCACAGTGCTGAGCTCAACCTGCTGCACCACCAGGGAGGTCCCCATTACTGAAATGTAAATTTAATTCTCAGTGATGGAAATATATATCAATGCATGCCCCACTAAGTACTTAGGTTACAGATAAGAATTTGGTCAGAAAACTTACTCTCTAACTATGGAGGACATCAAACATTCATAGTGTGTTTGAATGTATGTTGATATACTGAATGGTGACAAGTTGATTATGACTGTTTCCACATGTGAGCTCAAAGCACTTTTTTAGAGTAAAATTGCCATTCCCAATGCCGTTCCAAAATAGGGTAACAACTGTTATACTGATTTCAAAAGTAACCTGAATTTTAAACCTCTAGCAATAAAACAAAGATGATTAATACAGTGCTGGAAAAATATAGTCATATGCATTTGCTTCCCACTTTTCCTCAACTTATAGAGAAAATTGCAAGCCTTAGATCATATTGACGGCTAAGTTGAATCCAATAGCCACACATATTAAACAGTGAACCGCTCTGTATTTTCAGTGTCTAACTTCCTGGTTAGGTTTCTACTTCTCAAAGTGAAGCAGATTCTTATTTTTCTTGACATATGGATGAAAATATAAATTAGGGAATTTAGGTAAAACCTTTAAGTAGGGGACTCCCTGGTGGTGCAAGGGGTTATGTTTCAGCACTATGAAGTAGTTTGCAGCCAATGGGGCAAGAGTTTGATCCCTAGTCAGGGAGCTAACCACATAGTGCATCAGACCTCTCAGGTCCAGTCCTCTGCTTCCCTCAGCAGTGTATTTCGGTGGATCTTCCTGCTCTGCTCCCCACTCTGTCTCTGGTGAATCCTGTCACCCTCCTGCACTTCAGGTCTATACCCCAACTCTTGTATGCATAAATAAATCTTAAAAAGCAAAAACAAAACAAAAACCTTTAACTACAGAGAATACAGGCCATTTTGGAATAAAGAGTAGACAAAACAAATGTAATTGGATTTGTCATTAAAGCCTATCTTGAATCACCAGTTACAAAGGCTGCTCTGGTAGTGGGTATTCTGGAGATGCTGAAAAATGGTTACAATACTGCTCATGCTTGGTGACTATCTTATGGTGGCCTTACCTCCAAAGTATACATCAAGAACTTTTTAACTTCCTTTCCTCTTTTATAGTATGGTCTATGAATTGGGAAAAACTTCATACCCTCAATCAGGTTCAATCATGGGGCTTTTTAGTTGACAACAAAGTACTGAAATGTCAGGCTTAATGAGAAAGGGAAAGCTTCATGCAGAGTATGTAAGCATTTACACTCCTTTGAAAAAGCATCTTTCTAACCAGGCTAATCAGGTTTTACCATAACACTGCAGGGTAATGGAAGGATATGAAATACATTCTTATTCTTCCTCTCTCCTCCTGCACTGAATAAGCTTTGGAAAGGTCAGACAAAACTGTCTAGAAGAATCAGCTAAGTAAGTGATTAAATTCTTGATATAACATGAAATAAAATGTAATGGTTGCAATACTGTGAATTTAGTCATTGCTTTCTTGCAGAACTAATAGCAGCCTTCTCTACCATCTCATTGAATGGGGTGACAGAACAGTAAGGTGCACTAATCCACAGTTATGGGAGAGGTGGCAGGGCAGAACTTTGGCATTTGCTACTTCAACAGCATTTCTAAAATCATTGTCATAATTCCCCATTCTTCTAAGACATAAATTTCAATTGTGTGTGTGGAGAGTTAGACATGGGAAATGAGTTCCCTAGTTTTTGTGGGAGCCCTGTCTACTTTTAATATCTGTAGTCCAAAAAAATTTCATTGGCCTATACTAGAATTGAGTATTACTTTTGAGCTACTATGGGATTGGATGATTTGGGGAAGTGCAAAATTCTTCAGATTGGTTCCTCTAAAAATTCCAGCGGCTTCCTGGAAACTACAGATGAGGTTACTAGAGGTCCCTGAAATCAGGAGAACTGTCTTTCAGAATTGGACATATAATTTTAAAAAATTCAAGAGAGATATTTGGCTTTTCTGAATGACTTAGAAAATTCTTCCCAGTTAGAGAACTGCATGTAAACTGGCCAAAGACTGTCTTCTTGATTGATGGTCAATAAAGACCAAGCTTTCATAATTCTCTAGATACTCTATTTGAATATTGCTATCCAAAGAAAAATGGCCAGTTGTTGGTGGTCACAGCTTTATGCTCATGGGGAATGTAAAATTTTATCTTCTTATTTGTACTTTGTGGTTTAATTTTTTGGCACTAATGTGGTCCTTGAGAATCATGGTAGGGTCCTCCCTGGTGGCACAAAGAGTTGAGCACTGTAATGTGGGACTTCCGCAGCCACTACTGAGCAAGTTCAATCCCCAGCCAGGGAGGGGACCCACATGACACAGCAGACCTCTCCTGTCTTTCCTGCTGCTCCCCTCAGCAGTATGTTTCAGTGGATCTGCCCTGTTCTGCTTCCCACTATGTCTCTGATGACTTCTCATACCTCCTGCACTTCTGGCCTGTACCCAAGCTTTTGTGTGCATAAATAAATAAATCTTTAAAAAATAAAAGAAAAAAATTAAGACAACTACAAAAACTCTTGCTCTGTAGCAAGAGAAGCTAAGCAGAATTATAATGTCACTTAATGGTCTAGTCAACGATTCCTAGATGGTGTACTAAGATCCATTCCTTGAAAGCTCAAAGGAACTTTGTGGGAGATGTCACCTTCCCAGAAAGCACAGGATACAATTGTTTGCTTATCTCAAGGGAGTCCACTTTCCTAATCTGCCTGGTACTGCAATATGCCTGTTTCTTGAAGTCCATGAGCTGCTGAAAGCAAAGAACGAGCCTTATTTTGGTTATTTCCTGTTCATGGCCCTTTGGGAGGTGTATTGTCTCTGACCCTCTGGTTCTCTGTCCTCTGTGACAACTCATTTATGTTAAGTACACATAGCATCATCCAAGAACAGAGACATAAATCAAACTGACATTAGTCCAATTCCAAATCATAAATCAATTTGACAAAAGTTAAATTTAAAAATGTATGAGCAGTACAAGACTGTGATCCTTTGAAGCTATTTAAACAGAAAGATTTGGACACAGTACTTAACTCAGGGAAGATTTTTAGGGAAGGTTGAGAAGTATGCTAAAACTCACCCAGAACTCTAGGAAACATAGCCACCATTAAGATAATTTCTTTTTAGCATTAAAAAATTGCTTACAAGGGCCTCCCTGGTGGCGCAACATGTCTTGAGCCCTGCACTATGGGGCTTCCGTGGCCAATGCAGCGCAAGTTGGAGACCCGGCCAGGGAGGGGACCTACATGGTACAGTGGACCTCTCCTGCCTCGTCCGCTGCTCCCCTCAGCAGTGTATTTCAGTCAATCTGTCTGTTCTGCTCCCTGCTCTTTCTCTGGTGAATCCTCTCTCTCACACACCCCGCCCCCATGCCTCTGGCCTCTTGTATGCATAAATAAAAATATTTTTAAAAAAATTAAAGAATTGCTCTTGCTCATGCTAGCAATTACATTGGCTTATTCTTATATTCATCCTCAGGTATATATTGGATATTTAATGAAAAATTCCATTGTTCTTTTATTTAAAAAGATTGTACACCTTAAATTACATCCTGGATTTATAGATGTCATCATATTCTTTAATATCATATTTTTGCCCTCATTTATAATTATTGTCCAGGCAAAGAAGATAACCTTTCAAATTTAATATTTTACTATTTCAAATCATCCTACACTCCCTAAGAGATCCTTTCCAGTGACCAAAGACACCTTATGTTAGGGGATATGATTTTAGACAGTATTACAATTCTAAAAATGTTTCCCTATAAATGCTGAAATGTTAATATAGATTTTTAGTTCTTCTAGTCATTTTCTAGAAGCCCATGATGTATCTGGGTTTAGTAGTTTTGTTCCTCTAGTACTTGCAGATTTATAATTTGAAGGATTACTGATACACAACTGCAATCAACAGTTTAGTCAAATGGTCATGTTTATGAACAAACTGGAAATTTAACTTTTCTTACTTTATATACCTTAATGTACATATAGAGCACAGTAACAATATTCCATGGGAAATTTTACATTACTTTGACTTCTGTAAAATTTATAGAAGATAGGAAGATGGAGGAAGGGTGAGTTTTTAGGAGAAAATGTTTTCATACATTTCAAGAAGGTGGAGGTCTTCTCCTAGGTGGGGTTTGTTTTGACTGCATTTGCAAACCCACTTTCAAGGCTGATTATATCTTGTCTATGTGCAAAGACATGGAAATCTGCATTATTTTAATTCCAAAGCCCTGTACCATACCATCTTTCCAAAGCCATGTAAGTGGAAACATAAATCTTAGATGAAACAGGCCTGGGACACAAAATAGTGGACCCAAGGTCCACAGTGGCTGTGAAACTTTGGACAAGCAGTTAAACCTCCCTCAGGTGCAGTTTTCTCATCTAAAATGACAGTTGCAACCCAGAATACTAAGACTCTATATAAATCTATGAATTTATTATGAGAACTAGAGAGTACCAGCTATCACCATCTCTCACCCCTTGCTTCATTTTCTTCTCCAGAATTATATTGTCACCATCTCATTTTCTTACCCCTCAGTCACAGCTCAGTGAGCAACTCTGTTACTTAAGCAGACACTGTCTGTGCTCTACTTACACCACCTCAGCCCACCCTGAAGCTTACCAGCAGGGTTAATGCCAGCAGCTTCTGGGGTCTCTCACTGAGGCATTCTGTTGGTGCTTATTTAGTTGGTTGTTTCTTGGAACAGATTATAAGTGATATTCTTTTATCTTCTCAGTTGCTATCTTCTAATCACAAACCCTATACCTACCACTGTAAACTCATCAGTATTTGTGGTATAGAGAGTGTGGGAGGAGAAAGAAAAAGGAAGAGCTAATGGAATGATTTTATCCTTAAAACCCTACAAAGCAAAGAATACCAGTGCAACCTGCAAAATCCCAACCCCACCTGTCTATGTAAATCTCTTCTTCAATACTGATCTCTGTAGCCTTCACTGGTACAAAACTGGCACTTAGCACTTTATATTTAGTTTACTCATATGTGTTATCCTCCCAATCATCACAGAAGAGACCTTAAGTTTTGGAGGTTTTTGATTCCTCCTTTAGTGCATGACATATTCCACAGTATTCTATACTGCTAGAGTTCAATACATTCTTGATACATTGATTCATATTAGCAGTTTCTTCATTCTAAAATCCATAGTCTGGGCCTCCCTGGTGGTGCAGTGGGTTAAGCAATGCACTATGAAGCAAACCTCAGCCACTGCAGCACGAGTTCGATCCAGGCTCCCGGCCAGGGAGGGGACCCACATGGTGCAGCAGACCTCTCCTGCTGTGCCCGCTGCTCCCCTCAGCAGTGTACTTCTGTTGATCTGCCTGTTCTGCTCCCCGCTCTGTCTGTGGTGAATCCTCTCACCCCCCGCCACAACACACACACACCTCTGGCTTGTACCCCAGTGCTTGTATGCGTAAATAAATCTTTTTTTTTAAAAAATAAACTCCATAGTCTGCCATTGTTCCTCACTGAATCACTTAAACCCTCTTACAATGTAAACTGGGGTTTTTTGTTGTGTGTAGTTGACAATGTGTCTCTCTTTCTCTTGTCAGCTAACTCCCTCTGGTTGGTATTTAAGGAGCTGACAAATCTCCACTGGAAATAAAGGTAATAAAACCTGTTTAGAGTATCTACCATGTCTGAGGCACTGCAATAGGTCCTGTACCACTGGAGTTCTACTTTTGTGATCTATGAAAAAACTGGCTACAGAATTGTTTACTAGAGCTCAGTATTCTACTTTTGTATGTTAAATTAAAATTTCTATTTTCTGCCTAGGGCGTTTATCATGTACTGTCATTGCAAAGTAGATCATTTCTCCAGCGATTGTGTCTTCTGTGAAAATAAGAGCTGTATTCAACTCAATGTTAACTTCTAAAGTGTTTAATATAGTGATAATCCCTATAGAGATGCTCGATTACTTTTGAAAATGGTAGCACAATATTCTTAGATAGTGTTCTGCAACCATCCCAGGCCTGGTAGGTTCACTGTCAGTTCAGGCAGCTTAAGTGAGAAGCTTCGAGCCCTTGGCATCATCCCTACAGGTTATATTAATAGTACGCGGGAGAAACAAGCCAGCAGGGAAATAGCAACTTGAGCCCTCCTGCGCATCTCTATATTCTCTTTCCTCTGGCCTTCCTCTTGTAGCAGTTCTCTGCTGCACACCATCCTCTGTGTGATGCTGCCCTTAGAGCCACAGCCTCCAGGCTCAGGTGTGCTCACATAGGCACACCCACACCATACTCCAGGTGCTACCATCAGGCATGCGCATAAGACCACAGGTGCATAGATACTAATGGCAGGAGGGTGGAAAAAGCCTGATAAATTCCATTTATCCTGCGCTGTGATTCTAAATTTCTATTGTCTTTTTTCTCCTTTAAAAAAAAATGGCCCTTTTTTCCCTCATCTCTAATTGTAACTTACAAGTATGTCTCTGAATAGAAGTGAAATTCAGAAAATAATTTTTCATCTTAGAGGTAAATTATTTTTATTTTATGCAAGAGCATCTTTAGATGAATTTCATGGCTTTGTAAATCTTTATGTATTTTAAATTAAATTTAGTAACAACCTTTCCTTCAAACTTCAGTTTTAGGGTGTTTTCTTTGGTAACCTTACACTTCATACTATGTGATATTTCTTCTTCTCTTCACTAAATCAACAGTTCTGAAAGGAAAGAAAAGAGTAAATTTAGTATAACTTATGTGGCAAAATATATTTTAAAAAATCTTGCCCAAGTGTTTGAAAAATATTTCTGGGGAATAGTCTTGTTTTATTGTTTTCACAAAAGAATGAGCTTACTTTTTCCTATTCATATTTTTATAACATTGGGAAAAGTTCCTAAAATAACACTAAAATTATCTATTTCTTTCAAGGCAGACACTATAATTCTTTTAAAGGAAAAGTCATTGAGCAACACAAACTTGCTATATATGTGATCTTCCTGATTTAACATGCAGCCGAAGCACCTGCAGAATTCATTAAAACACAGATTGCTGGGCCCCTCCTCCAGAGTTTGAGATTCAGCTGGTCAGGCATGGAGACTGAGAATTTGCATCTCTAACAAGTACTCAAGTGATGGTGATACTGCCTTCCAGAGACCACACTTAAAATGTATTGCTCTATTTTTCACTCAGAATCACTTCTAAAGTTGATTTTATGGCATTTTAAACTGTTAGGCTCCAAATAACTTCAAAAGAAAAATTTCTGGAAACCTAAATCTATTTTTAAATGAATGCAATTTCTGAAACTAATTTGAGATGAGTTAACTTTTTTTTGACTTGCAGAACATGTGTGTATGTCTGGTCAAAAAAGAAACTCACTTGAATAATAGTATGTATTTAGTTTTGCATTTTTAAATCCTACTCTTAGTAGTCTACAACATCTGAAATTACTTTCAAAATATTCAATCATTTATTCCAAGAATGTTTCCTGGATGCCTACTCCCTGTCTCCAAGGAGAGATATGGTAATACAAGTCATAGATATGAAGATTACATGTGTAAGATAAATGGAAAAGTGATCAGACTTTTCTTCCCTCTTGCCATTGTTGTTGATTATTCACACCTGTGGTCCTGCACGCATGCCTGATGGCGCGCACCTCCAGGAGGGTGTGGGCATGCTCAAGTGGGCACACCTGAGCCCAGACACAGGCATATAGGGCGGTGTCATGAGGACACCAGAAGTAGAGAAAGAGGAAAAAGAGAGAAAGGCAGACGCAACAGCAGTAGAAGCAGAGAGCAGAGGCTAGAGAGCCCAGAGTGAAGATGTGCTGGGGGCTAGGAGGCCTGCCAGCTTCCTGGCCCCTAAGGCCCCTCTGCCTGCTGTGTACCTGCTCACCTCTGATATAATGGTGTAATAAAAGCCTGAAAAAGCCACTTAGGACTCCAGGACTCCTCCTTTACCCGTCTGCTGGAATCATCGAGAACCTGTTCTGTGCCTTCCTGGCACCACAACATGTATATTTATATGACAGTGCATCTGCTATGGCTGTATTGATTCTTATAGCTTTGAATATCAGAGTAGACTCAGTATGAGGGTGAGGATTAAAATACTTCTTGTTGTTAGACTTCTTCCATAATATAAAATATTATGACAACACTGCATTTAAATATTTGAGGAAATAAAAATTTTAAAACATTTTCTTCCAATTCTAAAACTTATGAACAGACTGAGTATAAAATAAAGGCAGGAAGTTTTCTCCCTTGAAATATAAATCTTCAGCTATAAAGATACAGGTATATGACTTACTATGAAAGACATTGTTATTTTAATGGTCAGACTGACCACAATAGTTGAAATTAATTATTGCTACTATGAAATTAACTATTTCATATTAACAAAATATTTTAAAGTGAGATGTAACACAGCTGTCCCTCCTAATTTAACTCATTAAGCAGCAGAGGAATAGAATACTCAAGTTACGTAGTTACATACGCTGCTAGGTCACCTGTATAGTGAAAGGTTAGCAAAAAAAAGTCATTTTTCAGTTCTTAACTCTAAGACTTTTTTCCTCTCCCCACCCCAATGTAGTTTATTCTCTTTGCTTTTTAAGAGTGTACTTCTTGCTTGGGCTAGTGTAGACAAATATTTTAAAATAAATTATACCTCACTCCAAGGAAATGTCAATCTTGTAGCAAACAAACAAAAAAATCTAAACAACAATCCAGATTTTCACACTCCTGGTAGGGGATATAGAAGACTTACAGGTTGTTCTTTCAAGATTACATCCAGTTGTTCATATATAATTCAGGTGGCCCTTACATTGGTTTGCCTTTGCTGTGTAAAAAACTTATAATACAGTGTAGCGGCAGGAAGGGTGGCACTGGAGCAAGGTTCAGGATGGTTCTGGGCAGACAGGTCAGGGAAGGAGAGTCTTGGAGTCCTCGGTGGCTTTTATGCTTTTATTTACAGAGGCGGCCAGGTACATGGCAGGCAGGGGTGCTGCCCCCAGCTCACCTCACCCTCTCGGCTGCTTCCTACTGCTGCTGCTCATCAGTACTGTCGGTCCTGTCGCTTCTGTTAGGGTCCTGGAGGCCTCATGACGCTGCCCATTTAAGCCCGTGTCCAATTCAGGAGCGCCCTCTTGCGCATGCCCACTCTGGAATGCTCGCAGCACCGCAGATGTCCATCATCACAGTGGTGGTAGGGTGGAAAGACCTGGTTGTTCTCTGACCTTACATACAGTGACTTTAATCTTATAGTGTCTTAAACCTTTTGTTTATCAATTCTTTTGGACTGGCTGAGCTCAGCTGAATTAACTAATTCCTGTACTGTTCTTAGGGAGGCTCTTGGGACCTGGTTGTTTCTGGATGTTTTTATTCACGTGTTCATTATTTGACGCTGCCCTCTTAATCCTCAGGTGGGTGTAAACATCATGAGGACACGTGTCTCTCATCAGTGGTAGGCTAAACTGAACATGTTTTCATGTTGGTGGTGGCAGAAGACGCAGTAGCAGCAAGGAGGTAAGCTCTCACAAGGGTTTTTCAACCCTATGTGAGTGTTTGCTAAGGTCTTATTTACATGACAAGTTAAAATGGCCAATCTAAATTTACGAGGTAGGAAAATAGGTTTTGCCTTTGTATGAGAGGTGGATAATTATCTAGAACTATTTGTCCTCTGTAACAGTCATCTGCACATCTAAGTAGGATTTTTATATAACAATTTCTTACAAGTCTTTTATGTTCGCTACTCCATTTTCTTCTTCCCTACTCACTTTTAAAATATGCTCCCTTATTTCAGTGTTGAAATTGCTTTCTCAGTGCAAGCAATGACCTCCTAATTGCTAAATCTAACATTATCTCTCCATTTCTTCAAACATACTTGATCTCTCGGCAGTAATGGAAAGTATTAATAAGGCTTGTTTGAAATTCTCTGCTTTCCCTTGCACAGAACTGAAGTCTCTTGACTTTTTACCTATTTGTATTTGCTTTGTTCCATATTCTTTGTTCTGGATCTATTTTTCCATCATAGTCCTCAGTAGCAGAATTATAAATTTGATTAATGCTTGATTTTTTCTTTGTTCAGTGGTGTGTATGAATAGTTTATCTAACTCACTTTCCATGATTACAGTGCTCATTTCTGTGTTCCTAGCTCTCAAATCTACATCAATAATTTGCCATGTCTCTTGATTTCTAGATTAATTTTTCTCTCTGCCTGCTGAGCAGTCCATGAATTTTTAAAATTGAGATATAATTGACACATATCATTATATTTATTTCATGTATACTGTAATGATTTGATATGTGCCTATATTCTGCAAAATGATTATAATAAATTAACATCATTACCATATATAGTTACAGCATTTTTCTTGTGTTGAGAAATTTTAAAATCTACTTTCTTAGCATCTTTCAAATATACAACACACTATTATTAACTTTAGTCATCCTATGTACATTATATCCTATTACATTTATTTAATTTATTTTTTAAAGATTTACTTATGCATACAAGAGCTGGGGTATAGGCCAGAATCGTGGGAGGTAAGAGGATTCAACAGAGACAAAGTGGGGAGCAGAACAGGCAGATCTAACTGAACTACACCACTGAGGGGAGCAGCCAGTAAGGCTGCAGAGGTCTGCTGCACCATGTGGGTCCCCTCCTTGGCCAGGGATGAACTCTCGCTGCTGTGCAGTGGATCCTTCACAGTGTGGCACTCAACCCACTGCACCACCAGGGAGGTCCTATTATGTTTATTTCAGAACCAGAAGTTTTGACCTTTCATACTCTTTCTTCCCCACACTCGTGGCAACAACTAATCTGTTCTTTTTATCTAGGAGCTTGCTTGTTTGAGATTCCAAATGTAAGTAGTTTGTCTTTCTCTCTCTGACTTCATTTCATGTAGCAGAATGCTCTCAAAGTCCATTCATGTTGTTACAAATGGAAAAATTTCCTTCTTTTATGACCAATACTATTAAATTGTGTGTGTGTGCATGTACGTGTGCATGTGAATCTTCTAAACTTATTTATCCTTTTACCCATTAAGGGAAACTTAGTTTTCATATCTTTATCATTGTGAATAATACTGCAATGAACATGGGGTATATATGTTGTTCAGAGTTACTGTTTTCATCTTCTCAAATAAATACCCAATGTTGGTTCATATGATAGTGTTGTTTTTAAATTTTTGAGGAGCCTCCATATTGGCTTCCATAGTAGTTACACCAATGCACATTCTCACCAACAGTGTGCAAGGATTTCTTTTTCTCCACATCCTTCCCAATACTTGCCTTTTTTGACAGTAGTCTTTTAACAGGTAGGGGGTGATTTCTAATTGTGGTTTTAATTTGCATTTCTCCAGTTATTAGTGATGTGCAGTATGTCTACATTAATCTGTTAGTCATTTGGATGACATCTTTGGAAGAAGTGTCTATTAGATATTCTGCCCATTTAACACTGAATTGATTGTCCCTGTTTGCTATTGGGTTGTATGAATTTTGTATACATTTTGGTATCCAGCCCTAATCGGTTACATTATTTGGAAATGTATTTCCTATTCAATAAATTGACTTTTCGTTTGTTCATGGTTTCCTTTATAGGGTGGAAGCTTTTAAATTTGATGTAAGCCAATGTATCTGTTTTTGCTTTTTTTTTTTTTTTTTTGCCTTTACTTTTGTTGTTAAATATATACTATCATCTTCAGGACCATTGTCAAGGAGATTACAACCTATGTTGTACTTCTTGTAACTTCTTGTAGTTTTATGTTACATAGTTCAGTAGCCCATTTTGAGTTGTTTTTTCTGTGTGATATAAAATAGTGGTCAAGTTTTATTCCCTTGAGTGTGACTCTCCGCTTTTCCCAATACTATTGATTTAGAGTTGTTTTTTTCCCCCTACTTCATAGTCTTACTTCTTTTGTAGTAAATTACATGTGTGAGTTTATTTCTGGATACTCTATTCTGCTTTGTTGAGCTATGTGTCTATTTTTATGCCAATATCCTGGTGTTTTGATACTATAGATTTGTATTATAGCTTGAAATCAGGGAGCGTTATGCATTCAGTTTTGTTTTCTGTTTTAAGATTGCTTTGACTGCTTGGGGTTTTCTGAGGTTTCATGCAAATTTTAGGGTTGGTTGTTCTATTTCTGTGAAATATGCAACTGGAATTTTGGTAGAGATTGCACTCAATCTATGAACTGATATAAGTAGTATAAACATCATAGCAATATTTATTCCTCTAGTACATGAACAGAAAATCTTGTGTTTTGGTGTTCTTCTTCAGTTTCTTTCACTAATGTCTTATAGTTTTCAGTGATCAGATATTTTATCTCTTTATTTAAATTTATTTCTAGATATTTTACTTGAATGTGTAAAACAAAACAAAAACACAACTTAGTGGGTTAGAAAAAAACCCAGCCATTTGTTGTGTTTCTGATTCTGTGGCTCTGCAGCTTGGTCTGGACTTGCTGTTGGCTCTTTTTTTTAAAGATTTTATTTATGCATACAAGAGCTGGGGTACAGGCCACAGGTGGGGGTGGGGAGTGGTTAGAAGATTCACCAGAGACAGCAGAAAGCAAAACAGGCAGATCGACTGAAATATACTGTTGAGGGGAGCAGGGGGCGAGGCAGGAGGGGTCTGCTGCGTCATATGGGTCTCCTCCCTGGCTGGGATCAAACTTGAGCTGTAGCTGTGGAAGCCCTACAATGCGGCGCTCAAACCCTTGAGCCACCATGGGGAGCCTGCTGGTGGTTTTTTAAAGCGATGTGGTTTTGTCTCATGCATCTACTATTTGGTGGTTTCTTCAAGACTGCCTGATCCTGGATGATCTCATAAACTCTTCTGGTAACTGACTAGCTGATGTCTGGTGAAATGGGATAACTGAGTTCTGTGTCTCTTGGAGGGATAACCATGACTTATTCATGTGATGGTGATGCCAACAGATCCCAAGTGTGGCAGATGGGAAAGCTGCAATATATGGATGTTTTTTAGATCTCTGGTTGTACCCCAGTTTGCTAATATCCTTTGCCAAAGCTTTTCACATAGTTCATTCATATGTAAAGGTTGTGAGAATTGGAACTACTTCTTGACTGGAGAAATGAAGAATTGTACCTACCAAATCCTGGAAATATTCTTTATTTCTACAATCCAATATCCATAGTCTAATATTTTCAGCTCTATAAAAGTCATAAGGGAAATAGAACTTTTCTTACATCTACATTTTTGAGGATATATTTACCAAAATAAACTTCAATTCTGTTTATTAAAAAAGTAACACGACAAAAAATTCATCTGATCTTTTAAGTTTTTACCATGCTTTTGATAATCAATATATAAATCTCCTTAGTTTCTGCAGTTGTTCTCTTTGATTACTATTCTAAATATCTGCATACAACAATGCAGGAAAAACATACACATAATAAATATTGTAGAAAACCCTACTGTTTGTTTCTCAGCAGGTCAACTTTTCATAAATATTTATGTGTATATATTAGCGTTTATAGACTATAATGGTATGCTGGCTCATGAAGTATCCACTCTATCCCCTTCTGATATACTTTCCTGAATTATTGAGGCTTATAAGCTAAATTTAATAATAATAAGAAAAGGAGGCTAAATTCCCAAACTCCTTGAAGCTTATGTTCTTCATGTTATCTGAGATCTGTCAGGCAGATTTATGGCTGAGATTTGGAAGGTAGAAGTAAGTTACATTATGTATAGTTGAGAGCAAGAAGAGGGCATTGTGGGAGAGGGTTTGATTCTTTGGGTATAACTATAAAATATGTCATTAATAATGAAAACACGTATTTGGCTTTGATCAGCTAAGTGTAAGGGTCTGGGCAGTATGCAGCAGACCCAATGATTACAGCAAGAATCATCTTCTAGCAGTAGCAGAAATGTCCCCTATCCTGTCCCAAAGGAATGAGAAATGGGTAAGATTACTAGAATTCAGAGGAAGAGAGTTGTGTAAGATGATTTGCCTTTGGGAACACAGCCATTCTGTGGCAACTTAACACAACAGAGTACCTAAATGAACAGATACCATAAGCTTACTCTCATTCTTCTGGACAGTCTTCTAATAATTTCATTGTTTCAACTGAGGAGAAGCTGCAGGTATCATTAGCCTATGCGTGGGTTTTAGGAGATAAGCCAGTCTGGATAAAGAAGAGCAAATGGTAGATATCTGACTCACGATCCTTGCAGTTGTTGAATGTTTCATCCAAAGTGTGATAGGTGGCAAGTAGAAAACATAGTAGTGTTTTCACTATGACAGCACTGAAGAGCTGTTCTATGCCCATTTTTCTTTTTTTTTTTTAAAGATTTATTTATTTATGCATATAAGAGTTAGGGTATAGGCCAGAGGTGTGGGAGGTGAGAAGATTCACCACAGTAAGAGTAGGGAGCAGAACAGGCAGATCCAACTGAAATACACTGCTGAGGGGAGCAGTGGGCTAGGCAGGAGAAATCTGCTGTGTCAGTGTGGGTCCCCTCCCTGGCCGGATCAAACTTGCGCACAGCTGTGCAGCACATGCTTCACAGTGTGGCACTCAACTCGCTGCACCACCAGGGAGGCCCTATGTCCACTTTTCTTCGCTACCATCCAAATATGTTTCTGAGGCTGAGATAGGAATACTACCATCAGCCTAATACCCTCAATAAATTCCTTTCTGCTTAAAAGGGATTGTTTTCGAAAGAAAGAGACTGATGTATATAGTGGATGATGGTAAGAATGCATGAATTAAAAGATAATTAAGTGAAAATAATCTGACATATCTTAAAATTATAAAATTAAATTAAAACAAAATAAGGGCCTCCCTGGTGGCGCAGTGGATTAAGCATCACACTATGAAGCAAACCTCAGCCACTACAGCACGAGTTCAATCCCTGCTGCCGGCCAGGGAGGGGACCCACATGGTGCAGCAGCCCTCTCCTGCTGTGCCCGCTGCTCCCCTCAGCAGTGTGTTTCAGTCACTCTGCCTGTTCTGCTCCCTGCTCTGTCTGTGGTGAATCCTCTCACCCCGCACACCTCTGGCCTGTACCCCAGTGCTTGTAAAATGCATAAATAAATAAATCCTTAAAAAAATAAAACAAAATAAGTGTAAATTACTTGGGTGATAATATTCAATACAGTAATGGACTTTTTTTTTAAATTGCATGTATATATGAGATGAGAAACTGCTTGGCAATTACTCTTCAAAGATTACTACAGATACTTTTTTTATTAGATTTATTTAATTATATTTGACATCATTTGTATTCCCCAGGGAGTTCCCACCACCATTTTACCTGTGCACCATCACTTCCATCCCTTGTGCTCCTTCTGTCCTCATCCCCTTCTTTGACCTCCCCTCCCTCCTCCCCCATAGTCCCTTTGGTTTATCTTTGACCTTTTGGTCTTGTTGAGTTGTTTGTTTATTTGTCTTTGGTTGTAATTGCCCATTTCCTTGAGCTTATTCTTCCTTTTTTTTTTTTTCCTTTCGTAGTTGTTGCTCTTTCACATTCCTCCCAAAAGTAAAGCCATCTGATTTTTTTTCTCTCGCCTTTTGACTTGTTTCACTGAGTATAAAGGACACAAAAACACTGATCCAAAAGAGCACATGCATCCCTATGTTTATTGCAACACTAATTATGATTGGTAAGACCTGAAAACAACCCAAATGCCAAAAAGTAGATGACTGGATCAAGAAGATGTGCTACATATATACAATGGAATACTATTCAGCAATCAAAAATGATAAACTAGGACCATTCATTGAAACATGGCTGGAGCTAGAAGGAATTATACTCAGTGATACAGATATTTTTCTATATATTGGTCACCTACTATAATTCTCAGAGGTTTGTGTTTACCTAATAAACTTTATTAAAATTTAGATGGACTCCCAATATCTACACTAATTTGGTGTCACTCCTTTTTGAATCTCTGGAGAAGTGGCTATCCTCTTTCTAGGAAAAAATACTTTCTTGCAAAATTTAACGAAGTTAATATTTTGGAATCAGAATTGTTTATCAATATACATAAAAAGAGGATCTCTCTGGTGGCACAGCGGGTTGAGCACCACACTGTGAAGCATCTGCTGCACATGGACCCACCTGACGCAGCAGACCTCTCCTTCCTTGACCACTGCTCTCCTCAGCAGTGCATTTTAGTTGAATTTTCCTGCTCCCCACTCTGTCTCTGGTGAATCCTCTCACCTCCCGTGACTCTGGCCTGTACCCCTGCTCTTGTATGCATAAATAAATAAATTTTAAAAAAATATATACATAAAAAGAGTTTGCTAACTAAAGCTGAGATGTCTCTAAAGTTGCTAACTAGCAAAAATGATCATTTTCTTCTGAATTTATGACAATTTATTTTTTTTTAAAGATTTATTTATGCATACAAGCACTGGGGTACAGGCCAGAGGTGTGGGGGGGTGGTGTGAGAGGATTCACCACAGACAGAGCGGGG
>JAGFMF010011668.1:6533433-6605207 GCA_019455555.1 Galemys pyrenaicus
GCCCCTCTGGCCGGCAGCAGGGATCGAACTCGTGCTGCAGTGGTTGCGGTCTGCTTCATAATGCGTTGCTTAACCCACTGCGCCACCAGGGAGGCCCTGAATTTATGACAATTTAAAAAGTGTCTGACATTGCGCCAGAAACTGTAATTTGCTTTCATTTAAGTTTTTGAGCTGCAGCAAGTCACACATTTCTAGGAGTCTATTTGAAACATGATAGAAAAAGCTGGCACAATTATTATATAAATTGGGAACTATATTGAATATAAACCATTAAATTTATATTAAACTGTGTTTAATATTTTGAAACTGTGAGCAGTAGAAAGAAAATACTTGTAATAAGGAAGATACTTGCGTAAAGACATGAGTACATTTCTTTCATTTATATGTCTTCAGCAGCATGTCTTTAATAACAAAAAAGTAAAATTATATATTAAGTAATGTTGAGGCAAAGAACAGACTGTGGTACATATAACTATTTTTTCCAACCCTGTCCATATGTCAGTGTCTGGACTCAAGTAGATTTTGGTGGTTAAATAGGTTTTTCTTCCTTTCATTTTTTGAAAGGAAAATCACTGTTTTGCTGAGAATTAAATGAAGATAAAAACATAGTAAAAGCATGAATCCCAAAATATGTTTTTCTGGTTAGAAACAAAGAGTGGAAATTACAGGAATTAAGAGGCTACATGAGCAATAAAATTATATCATCTTTAGGTGGTAATAGTATCCCCCTTGTTGCTGACTGAGACCATTTTTTTAATTCTAAAGAAAATCATATAATGTCGCAGTATAGCCATGACGAATTCTCATATTTAATTAGTTTTTAAAAAGTAATATAATTTTTTATTATAGATTTCTGAATTGTCCATTCAGCTGACTTATTATCCTTTGTACAATAGCACTGATCTTTTTACATTTTAACTCAGTCTTTCTGGAAATCAAATCACCTTTCATTGGTAAATTACTTCTTCCATAAGAAGTTTTAAAATGTAGGTTATATTCACTCTATAAGAAAGGAAGAATGAGAGGGAAATTAGATGGAATGTGAAACTAACTTGTTAAATAAATCATCATCAATATTTCTTTACTTAAAAGAATGATTATCAATTAGACTGTTTAAAATTGTGATCAGGGCCTCCCTGGCCGTGCAGTAGGTTAAGCAATGCACTATGAAGCAAACCGCAGCCACTGCAGCATGAGTTCGATCCCTGCCACTGGCTAGGGAGGGGACCCACATACTGCTCCCCTCAGCAGTATGTTTCAGTCAGTTTGCCTGTTCAGCTCCCTGCTCTGTCTCTGGTGAATCCTCTCACCACCCTGGACTCTGGCCTGTACCCCAGCTCTTATATGTATAAATAAATAAATCTTTAAAATAAATAAAATTGTGATCACATTAGTTTTCAAGACTGTATGTGAGCCAGAGGCATAGAATCATTCCTCCTCAAAGGTATGTCACTCCACCAAACCCACTATCCAGGTGCCCACTGGCCTCTGTCTCCTGTCAGATTCCACTGGCCCCCTCAACGCTTTTCTCTGCTCCCTGTGCCCCATAACCTTAATTCCACAGGGAAATTTCCAGTGTTTTTTTTTTTTTATTGAATTTTTTGGCTGACGCTTTGTTTTGTTTTGTTATATTCAATATATTAATGAAATACACAATATTTCTTTCTCCTGATTGATTTTGCTTAGTATTATCCCCTACAGTTCTAACCATGCCATTGCAAATAGCAAGAGTTCATCTTTTTTTTGTTGCTGAGCAGTGTGTGTGTTTTTGTGTGTGTACACACAATCCTTATAGCATATTGATATATACTTTTCATATATATATATGTACAAACATATACTTGAACACACACACCTTTTTAACCTACTCCACTGCTGTTGGGCACTTAAGTTGTTTTTATAACTTGGCTATTGCATATCTGCAATAAGCATAGAAATTCATATATCCCTTCTAGTGTTTTTGCATTCTTTGGGTAGATACCGAAAAGTGGATTTGCTGGATGTTATTTTTAATATTTTGAGAAACATCCACACTATTTTTCAATTTACATTCTCACCAGTGTACAGGTGTTCCTTTCACTCCATATCCTCATCAATACTTGTTGTCTCTGGGCTTTTTGACATGGGCCATTCTCATATGGACAGTTAATCTATGGGGTCGGAGCCCAGATTATGCACTGGAGGAAGGAGAGTGTCTTCAACAAATGACTCTGGGAAAATAGGACATTCATGTATGAAAGAATGAAACTAGATCACCATTTCATACATTATACAAAATTTTACTCAAAATAGATTAAATTGAAGGTTGGATCCAAAAACCACACAATAAATAAAAGAAAACACACGCAAATAATCCATGTCATTGACTTCAGTAACACCTTTGAGAATTCATATCCAACTACAAGAGAAACAAAAGGCAATATAAACAAATGGGAAGACATCAAACCAAAAAGCTCCTGTATGGCAAAAGAAACTATCATTAAAACAGAAAGATGCATTTGCAACAATATACATCTGACAAGGGGCTCATATCCAAGAGCTATAAAAAACTCAGACAAAATAACAAATAGAAAACAAACCCTATCAAAAAATGAACAAAAGAGCTAAACTGACAGTTCTGAAGAACACAGAGATGCTAAACAGGCACATGCCAAAATGTTCTTATCATTTATCATCAGGGAAATGAGAATCAAAACCACAATAAAATATCAATATGCCTTTAAGGAACTGAATAATCTGTTCACAGTGGCAGTCATATTTGGCCCCTAGGCTCTAGTTCAGCAACCCCTGACCTATGTAATGGTGTTTGTGAGGGATAAAAGGGGTAATGAACTGAAGATAGTAATAGCAATGCCTGTTGTAAGTTCTCAGTAAATGTTATTATATTTAGTAAAATTATGATCAGTACTAGCATACATTTTTTTCCTTCTTCTTTGTTTGTATATATCTGACATCTGTTGTAGTCCCCATAGATTTCCCACCACCATTTCACCAGTGCACCATCACCTCGTTCCCTTGTGCTCTTTCTGTCCTCAACCCACTCCCCTTTCTCCACCAAGTGTCACCAATTTGTCCTTGTCTTTTTGTTTTTATTATTATTGTTGTTATTATTCTTTTTCTTGATTGCTTATTTGGTTCCCTTATATTCCTCCTAGGTGGGAAACCATCTGGTATTTTCCCATATGATCCAGCAATCCCACTCCTAGGAACATGTGCAAAAGACACAAAAACACTGATTCAAAAGAATACCTGCACTCCTATGTTTATTGCAGCACTATTTACAATAGGTAAGACCTGGAAACAACCTAAATGCCCAAAAACACATGATTGGATCAAGAAGATGTGGTACATATACACGATGGAATACTGTTCAGCTATCAAAAAGGATAAACTAGAGTCATTCATACATACATGGTTGGAACTAGAAGGGCTTATGCTCAGTGAAATAAGTCAGAAGGCAAAAGTACTAGTATATATCTTATAATGACAGAGAGTGTCAAATGCTGGGCAATATTCTCAGCTTGATCCACTATCAAGTAATTCTTTGTGTTCTTGGTTTTTCTATCAAAATTCAGTTAACTCAGGGTTCCTCTGAGTCTCAGCCAAATGAGGAATAGATATATGTTAAACAATTAATGGACAATCAAGATTTGCTATTAATGTAAACATTTTTATTTAAGTTTTCCTAGATTCTTAATGGCATGCTGACTTTTTTGTGCCTTTAGTAATGTTAAAGCTAATAAATGCTCTCAAGTAATATCCCAGAGAGCAAAGTGCTGTAATAGCTATGCCTTAAAATAGTGCAAATGGTAGTTTACTTGGCTATTCCTTATCCTCTATTCTCTGTATCCCTTTTTTTCTTTTACCTGTGTCGGTTATCAATTTTTCTCCTCCTCATCCCCACATATGTTGCTGCATTTTGTCTCATAGTACAATGTGTAGTTTGGCAACAACTATTAAGGTTCTTGAAAGGTTCTTTGAAGCTAGGGCTACTTTTTATCTTTAGTCATTTTTACTACTAAGGATGTTAGAATGCTTAATTTGAATAAGCATGGTGATTCCTATTTCTGTTTTGTGTGACTGTATTTACTTTATATATACATAAAGCAAGTGAAAAATTATAAGATACTTATGGAATTATTTGAAGGTTTTTCCTAGCAAGAGATTATTAAGCACTGGGTTAAATAGAATAGTGATAATACTAGGAAAAATGCACATTTTATCTTAGAACGTGCTGCCCTTACTTATTTTTATAAAAACTGACAGACCAATAAGTTATATTTTAATTTATATTTCATATGATTTACAATGGAAGAAAATCGCATAAATTCAGTTATATAAGATACAAATATTATGAACCAAGTATTATGATCCTTGGACTGGAGGCATCAATATTACTTGTAAGCCTGTTACAAATGCAAATCCATGTCATTCATTTCAACCCTTTCCATCAGAATTTCTGGTGACAGGAACCAGAAAATATTTTAACAGGCTGTTCATGAAATTCTCACTCTGATCTGGACTAAAGCTTGAGAACCACTGATGTAGATGAAATTAGACAGATTCAAGGTCAGGCACTCATTTTAAACTTGATTTTTCTATTTACTGATCTGGACACTATTGAATCAGTGCTTGTTTCCTGAAAAAGCAGCAATAATAAAGGGGAAAAAATAGGACTGTTAGGAGATGAGTCAAAAATGTATAACTTAATAGACTATACTTAGAATATAGTAGGGTTCATATTAAATAGCAGATTTTTCATATAGTGTTAATGACATGTACTATTATTTGTGTATTTACCATGGTGCCAAAGTAACTGCTTTACATGTATTGGCACTTGATCCTCATTTGCAACTTCATTTGGTGTATATTGTTTGACTCATTTTACAGATGGGAGATAGAGATACGGAGTAGTGAATTTTTAGCTAAAAGAGTCATTAAAACTGAATGAAGGTTAATGTAACAATGCCAGTGGTAAATGTGTTAAATTTGCAACTTTTAGTTAATGATGTTATGTTTGGTAATAGTACTTTGCTTTCATTTTGAATATTAAAAATAAAAAAAAAATCATTGTTACTGATCCTCAAGTTAACATTACCTGCTTATCATCTATACAGTGGTTTACTAGTGACTACTTTGACTTATACTGTCTATCAGATTTAAATTATTTTTGATGATGCTCTGAATTTAATAATATCAGAAGCCTCATTGGTAGCTCATTTAATCACTTTTAATATTTGTGGTTTGAACAGAACTTCTTTAGACCAGTTTTTTTTCATGTAGTATGTGGATTCAACCTAAGGTTAATTACATATTTTATACTTAACTCCCATTTCCAATTTAATATTCTTTAAAAGTTCCTGTACTGTCAGACTCTTTATTGTCACATTAAAAGAATAATATATTTTCTTGAGAAAGATGTCCTGCAATCATTTTTGGCCCTTTGCTGGAAAAAAAAAAAAAAGGCTGAGTTGAGTTCAAGGCAAATAAATATGTAAAATATGCCTTCAGGAGTGGGTCGTGCACTTTTCAAATGTAGTGCTCACATGGTATTGCTGTGAATTGAAAATCTGTGCCCTCTGGCCTGACAGGTTCTGATGGTCATCTGTACATTTTTTAATCAGCACCGCCTTCCTGACAGTGAATAGTGAGAACTCAACTATTCGGTTACTTTTATCGTGATTCCTAACTTTTTCCCACCTCTCTGTTGCAATTATTGCTAGCTCTATGACGTATGAACTTTATAGTCTCCAAGTTTTCTGCAGTAAAAATGAGAAGATTTGATTATTTCTTTTGTTCTGAGTCTGTAGAAAGTTAGAGATTTCTCACCAAGTGATCTTTCCAAGTTAATGAAGAACAGAGTCAACAAATAAATTGTATGCATTCTCTTGAGTGTATGAACTGTAAAATGGTAGCAGATTTCTAAAAGAAACCATTTTATAATACAGTGCTCTTAATTGGCAAATTTATTTTCTTTTATTCTTGAATGAAGCAGCAAATGGTAAACTATCTCCTTTTCATAGTATTCCATTTCATAGGTACTTATTAGTTGTTACTAAATGTATATTTTTGTTTTGTCTAATATCCTAGGACAATCTGTTTCCACATGCAGTTTTGATTTTTATTATACAGATCTTTATTCTTAGTTATTCAGATATTGATTGCATTTTGTGTTTATTTACGTTAGAGACATATTTCACTGTTGGGTTTTGTTTTTTTTTTATATTGGAATGATTTTTCTTTTTAATTTTCAGTTTTTTTTCAAATAAAATGGTTGTGATGATATTTTCAAATAATATTATTTAACTATGAGAGTTGTTAGCCACATACTCATCTCCTCATTTTTAAAAATTTCTATCAGTGTACTTTGCAATGGGAATATTTTTCTATAGAAGTTTTGGAAACAGAATATTTAAAAATAAGTAGCAGGTCAGTGCAGATGAACATTTGTAATCAGGATGTAGAGAAGGAAAAAGGGTAGGGGAGAGAAAAGGAGTCAATATAAAATCAGACCTATAATCTCTGGAATGAAGGGATTTATATGAACACACTCTTCAGCTGTAAACTTGTGATCTTATACTGGTCTAATCTAAGACATTATTCCCCATTGTTTTGATGTGTACTAGTTTCAGATGTGACTTAAAATAAGCCCAACCAGAGTAGACTCTCTTTATGTATCCCATTTCCTAGGGATAGTCTCACTCTATGTAAAATATTGATCTTATGTTGGTATGAGATACTGTGAATATGATTTTGATTTGATAAAAAAAGTACATGCAAAAACATTTCCAAAGCCCTCATATGAGCATATTTTTCCATTGTAATATTTCTAGTTTGACTCTTTAAATGAGTTTGTAAAAGTCCCTACTCTTTAATTATAACAAAGTAATAAAGTAGATATCAGCCTTTATTTTGAAGAATGAACATTAATATTTGGTCTATTTCCTCAGTTTCTATTTTTTTTTTTAGTTTGTAAATTCCTTTGAAAATTAAAATCTTTTATCTGTCTATGGGTCAGAATTTTGCTATTTATATACTAACTAGAAGATATGACAGATTGGTTAATGAAAGTATAAACTAGGGATTTTAATCTACTGGGGTGTCTTACATATTAATTACATAAATATGCAATGATTACATATGTCAGAAAATATAAGAAGTAATTTAGTGTCTACATTCTTCAAGTCATATGCAGTTTCCCCTCTTAATTGTAAAAGAACATCTTTCAAGTATCTATCTTTAGATGCAGTGATTACAGATATAATTAAAATGTTACTTTACTATCATTAAATTCAAATAAAATTTTTAAAATGGCTATTAGGTAGACATTTCTTCTACCTACACTAGTTCTGTTCCTATTTCTCATATGTCCTTGTGATATTTGCAGCTTTATTAAAGTTAGCTTTGATCGACTGGTCATGGAAAATCTGACTATATTTGGCAATGAATGGTGCTGCCTTGGGTTATAATTGTTCATTACAATTGCAATATAGAATACAAACCAGTGTAGTGTTTAATGACTGGTTTTATATATGTATATATATGCATACATATATACATACATATATATCAGAAGTTATAAGAAATAAGACTGAAATATACTTAAAACATTAGAAAAGACTCAATACTTCCTTGGCCTTAACGTTAGATGTTATCCATTATACTTGTCCTAGTTTTCATTGTCCCACTATTAGAAATGTCTATGGTATCACATAATAGCATCTCTTCCTACTGCTAATCCCCTCTAGGAATTAAAAAACACCATTAATGTTCCTTGCCTAAGCAAGTCAATAAAAAGCCTCATTTTGTGTCCTAATATTTATCAAATTGCTTTAGAATTCAATCTTCCCTGTATTTCCCCCTTTTAATGGAATTGATTCAGTTGGAATATTAGCTCTAGTAGTTTTTTGTTTTGTTTTGTCTTAACATGCTGTTTCCACTTTCTTTCCCTTTAAAATCCATTTTTTTAACTCTTATTCCAACTTTCTGAGTATTTATTATTTGTGTATCCTACTGTTCATTTCAGTTCTTATACCAACTCCATGGAGAAAAAGCAGACTCTACAGGATAAGAGCTCAATCCCAATCCTATAAAACTACTTCTGCTTCAGATGCCAGTCCCAAGTCCATGATTGCCATCTGCAGTTCTGACCAACTGGCTGTAAATCTCAGGTTCCCTTTGCCCCATGTCAGGTTTGCTAATGTGCTAGAACAACTGAAGGACTCAGGGAAACACGTTACTATTACTAGTTTATTGTGCAGGATACAACTCAGGAACAGCCAGAAGGAAGAGATGTGGGTAGGATTTGCACCACTCTCCCAGAACTTCATTGTGTTCACTAACCTGGAAGTTCTCCAAATTCTGTCACAGAGTGGTTTTTATGAAGGTTTCATTAAAAATGCATGACTGATTAAATCTTTGGTCATTAATTCAACCTACCATCTTTTCTCCCTCTGTAAAGATGGCCTGGTACAACTGGAAGTCCTAACTCTGACCATGTCCTGGTTTTTCCTGTGACTAGCCCCCATCCTGAGGCTATCAACAGCCCATCAAAAACTTCCTCATAGAACAAAAGATATTCTTGTCACACAAGAAATTACAAGGGGATTTATGGCCTCTGTGTCAGGAACTGGGACAAAGACAAAATATCTAGTTCCTATTGTATTTTATCTGCCACCATCACAAAACGTGCAGAGAGGTCATTGGTTATCAGAGGCATGCTGAAAGATCCAGAATGCTTAGGACTCTCCTTTTTATTCTGTCAGTCACAAAAGTATCAATAACATAACTCTAGCCTTAAAAGTCCTCTCATGCCTTTTAATATCACATTTACAACAAAATATAAATTTAAGTCCCTTTTATCTTTGTATCTTATAACCATTTATACATTGCCTTGTATAGGGCATATGCCTAAAAAGTTTTTAATGAACTCTAATTAAAATGAACACCAGAGTAGCTTATTGGAGTTTTAATATTTTTTTTTCATTTTGACAAACTATAAAAACAATGGAACCGAGAAAATTGAATGCCACTTGTGTGTCAAGAACTATGCTTGACTCTTTATATGAATTTGCTCTAATTCTTATAATACTATAGGTTATATTTTTTATCCCCTTTTATAAATGAAGCTCAAATAGCTTAATTGACTTCTCCATAGTTATATAGCTGAGAATCAAACATAGAACTGTAATACATTGCTTCCCATGTCAGAAGCTTTTTGAAATGTTCTCTGAATATTAAATGATTTTTTACAAAATGAAATAGACTTAGGAATGTTACAATGACACTTTGTTGCCCTATTTTCTAATTCCCAATGATTTCAATTTGTCCCTTCTACCACTTCATGGCTTTTCCCTTTTTATATCTATACGTGGTTCAATTTTAGCAATTTTTAATAAGTATGATGAAGAAAAATGTAATGAGTTCCATCTTATAGTATTACATTGGAAACCTTATATCAACTGAGTATTTTGCCTTACAATTCAAGAACATTTTCCCCACCTGCACTCTTTTGCATTTGAATACAAAATGACAAACATAGAGGTGAATACATGCAAGGTGCAATTTTATATCTAGAGTTTTTATGTCTTATTTAGAGTGACTGGAATGTTCTTTGTATGTTTTTGGTACTGCAGAGCAGCTACATGTTATGCTTTCAGTTTTTAATAGAAATCATTAACCATTGCAATGCATTTCTGTTGCTATTCTCTAAGTGAGAACATTTGCTCTGTGTATCACTTGTGCCAGAATTTTAACACCAGATTTTCTGTATATTGAAGATAGCTATTTGTGTAGGAGGTACAGACAAATTGTGACTAGTAAATGCAATACAATGATATTGACCAAGTTTCACAGTCTGCAGTCTGACTTGCCTATGCTCTGCATACAAATGGGGAAAAATCACATAGTCTGACAAATTCTAATGTTTCATATAAAATTATTTTGAGTTGTCTATTTTGCATAGATCTGATTGGAATTAAACAGCTCTTTCTACTCAACTGAGAAATCAATATTCAGAACTCCTCTGATGTCAAATTTGGCTCCTAGTTTAATCCTATGATTAATTGTAGCATCTCATATAAGTCATAATTTTTGATGTGCTTCAAAAATTCTATACAGAAATAATATTTATAAATATATGACTCATCACATAATTAGAAAATAATTCAAGTGGCATCAGTGTAACAGAAATACAGAATTTTTGTGAAGTTACCAAAGATTAAAAATGTTTCATTATTCACTTACGCAGCCATATTTGTTGGCAGGAATTCAACTTCTCCAGTTTTCCTGTTCCTCTGTAGAATACTTGATCATTTGGTGTACAACTTCAGACTATCTCACAAGGTAAGTGTGGCAAAATGTGAAGTAAAAGAAAAACAAAACACGTATGCACAATTGTATTAATACTACTCCCAGATTTACTCACTTCTGAAAGAGGATTATGATTCCTGTCTGTTTATATGTAACTTGCTATGCCTGCTTATGAAAGAGATGGACTTTATAGTTTGTACTTTAGAGCAGCCAAGGGACTATGATCAGAAATCATATACACTACATTCAGGCAGAACTCTCTAACCATTGTGTCTGTTTCCATCAATTATCTTGTTATTTTCCCCCTGCTATGAGAATTGCATGCACCAAATGCTGTCTCACCTTCAGCCCGAGTGTTTGAATAAAAGGGTATCTAGAGCAGAAACCCACAGCGGCCAACATAAAAAATCAGTGAGATATGAGCCTTTGTTTTTGTCTACTGTTACGATTTATGAATTGCTGTTATCATTAAACAGCTGACTAATACACACTGGTTGTGGGTATTTAACTCTAGGGAATTATAAGTGGAGTGAGTTTATTTTAGTAACAAAGACAAAGGAAGTGCTAAATTCCTTTTAGGGTTTAGTGTAGAGAAGTGGGATTAATCTCATTTTAGAATTACTCTGCTTTAAGCAGTGATTCCAGAGTTATGAGTTTCAATTTGTAAATGTATAAAACTAATGGTTTATTATTTAGAACTTCATTATGGTTTAATACAAACAATGAATAGTTGCTTTTTCAGTAATTGTTTTCCATCACAAATGTAAGCAAAGAACTTTAAGTTTGTAAATCTTTACTTATGCTTCATCCTAATGTTATTTTTTTGGTAAATATAATTTTTGTGTAACAAGTATCTGGTCTAGTACACAAAATTTAATTTAACAAATCCAAATAGTTAATGGAGGTTTGAAACAGTTGTTTAACTATGAATATTTTGCAATCATTGGAAATTCCAATTCTAATATGTTTATATTAACTATAAAAATAACATATTTACATAGCAAAAATTAAATACAAGCTGTATCAAAAGTGCATATGAAAAGTAAAAATTTACCTCTGCTTCATTTTGTAATGTTATTTCTTAGAGGTAGTAACTGTTAAACATTTCAATTTTTAGTTCAAGTTGTTTATCCTACTCTCCTGCCCATAATTCTTAATGTCATTCTTTTTTTTTTAAAGATTTATTTATTTATGCATATTAGCACTGGGGTACAGGCCAGAGGTGTGGGGAGGTGAGAGAATCCACCAGACAGAGCGGGGAGCAGAACAGGCAGACTGACTGAAACACACTGCTGAGGGGAGCAGCGGGCCAGGCAGGAGAGGTCTACCTGTGCCATGTGGGTCACCTCTCCAACGGGAACGGGGATCCAACTCGTGCTGCAGTGGCTGAGGTTTGCTTCACAGTGCGGCGCTTAACCCACTGCGCCACCAGGGAGGGCCCAATGTCATTCTTTTTTTAAAAAAAAATTATTTATTTATGCATACAAGAGCTGGGGTATAGGCCAGAGGTTCAGGGGGTGAGATGACTCACCAGAGACAGAGTGGGGAGCAGAACAGGCAGACTGACTGAAATACACTGCTGAGGGGAGTAGCGGGCAAGGCAGGAAAGGTCTGCTCCGACATGTGCTCTTCTCCCTGGCCAGGGATTGAACTTGTGCTGCAGTGGCTTCAGAAGCCTGATAGTGTGAGGCTTAACCCCTGTGCCAGCAGGGAGACCCCCTTAATGTGTTCTTGAACCTTGATTTCTTCAGTTATCAACTTTCAAGTTTGCTAGTTGACTTAGGATATAGAAAACTAGCAATTAGAAATCTTACAATGATATTGTTCAAACTTTAACAGGCATACAAATCACCTTGTGAACTTAATGAGAACAAGCATTGCAATTGAGAGCATTTAACCTTTTAATCATACTTATTATTCAGTCTTCTTATACTTCTTATTCAGTTTGGGTTAGATTTCTCTCTAAATCTACTGAAAAATTGCCATTCTTCAACTTATTTTTCAGTTTTCCCTGCCTTAATGTAACTGTTTTTAGTATCTCTTCTTTACCTTCTAGTCGATTTCATGTTTTAAAAAATTTCCATCCTTAGTCAATCAGGTAGCTGCAAATTATTTTACTTTCAAGTTAAAATCTAACATCTTGAGTATAGAAGCCTAAATTCAAAAACTTGCCATCAGAATTTTGAAGACATTTCTCCATTCTCTAGTTTCCAGTAGTGCTGATGGCGAATTCGACATTTTTTATTTTTGTATCTTTGATAAAATTTTAACTTATTCTTGGAGTTCTGAATTTCGTTAGGATGCACCTAGCTTTGGATTATTTAAATTCATTATGCTGTGCATTTAAAGTCCTTTTAAAATCTAAAGACACTTGAATCTTTCAGTATAAAAACTACATGTTATGCTTCCTTTATTTCCCTTTTCCTTACTTTGTTATATAGTTTTGCATCTGAATACTCTGAGTCTGCTTCTTTTAATTTCTTTGTCTTTTGATAGTTGAATTCTCCTCCATATGTCTCATGGTTTTAATTAGATTATGGATATAATGTGTAACACCAGAACTACTGAGTGAAATGATCCTCATACCTAGAAATGGACAGGTCTCCTGCTATACCCGTAGTTTATAAGGTGTTGAGTACATCATGTTTGGAATGGAGCTTGGTTTGGAAATTGTTACTGCTATGGTTACCCTTGCTATGTCACCAGCTTGAAATTGTCTAGTGACTCCTTGTTTATAGGCTGGGACTGATTTGCTGGAGGGCTTTACTCAGTGTTCCCTTGTTGCTCCTGCTAGCATTCTTTTCAGAGCCACAATGCCAGTCTCTCCCCACACTGTCCTCTCTTCTAGAGGTAAAGTATCTATTGCGTGCTTTTAGTGCTTTCTAGCCTGGGCATGTAGAGAAAGAGATGCTGGTTTTTGTCCTATTCTAGCCTACATCTCAAATATGCTCTATGTCCTGGGGGGAAATGAAGCCTCTATTGTGATTTTTCAGCCTGCCCCCAGGACAACCAGTCTCTGTCTTGTATATTTTGTATTATTTGTGTTAGAACAACTTTTCTGTCATAAATAGGAGACCTTCATTGGTCTATGACTCTTGACCTGGGAATATTTCTTGGGTGCTATTTTCTTTTACCTTCCTGTAGCCACAGTGAGTCCTCACTTGGGTCCTGGGTCACAGGATTTCCTTGCATGATTAAGGTGTTAAGATTTTGTTTCAGAGATAGGAGTCCAGTAGGAGCTTCAGGCTTTGCTCACAGGGCAGTCTCTTCATCTTGTAGACCTGTACCTCAGAGAAAAGCTCTCTGAATTCTCCCACTTTGGTCCCAATTGTTTTCTATGAGCATCTGGTAGAGATCAGTGGAAGAGATGCGAGCACGAACAAAAGCTTATGTGCTCAACTTCCCGAAGTTCTGTATACCCCAAAATGCCAACTTTTAGGCTCTAGAAATTATATGGTTAATTTTATATGTTAACTTGGCTGGGCCACAGTGCCTGGAGGTGTGATCAGACATTATTCTGGAGTTTTCTATGAGGGTGTTTTGCATGAGATTAATGTTTACATTGGTGAATTTAGTGTCAAGTCGCTTTCTACTATAGGGGTTGGCTTCATCCAATCATTTGTAAAAGTCTGAACTGTCTTGGGTAAGAAGGAATTATGTCAGCTGATAGCTTTTGGGCTTGAATAGCAACGTTGTCTCTCCTGGGTTTCTAGTGTTCTAGAATTTGCACTTGTCAGCATCCATAATTACGTGAATTGATTTCTTAAATTCTGTCTCTTTTTCTCTCTTGCTGTCTTTTGTTCTCTCACTAGCTTGCGCTCTCTCTCTCTCTCTCTCTCTCTCTCTCTCTCTCTCTCTCTCACTCTCATTAGTTCTGTTTCTCAGGCGAACACTGACTAATATAGCAATTAGAAGTGAATTTACCTAATTATTATTGTTTCAGGACATGCTTGTAGAGTGAATCTGTTCCTCTCATATTCTTCCACAATTGACCCTGAGTTCATATGCCATCTCTCTGTCTCCTCTAGGATTTTAGTACTTGAAGTACTTGATTATCTTGCTAACTCAGCTCTTTGTAGATTTTATATATATATGTATATTTTTTTTAAAGTCTGTCCAGTTTATCCTGTGTTTCCTTGTTCTTTATCTTTCTTCATGGTGGTCCCAATTTCTTTCCACTCCTATAAATCCTAGACAGAATATAAGTCTTCTGTAATACTCTTCTTTAATATCTCTTTGCATAATGTTACACTTTGTTTTTTTTTTTTTAAAGATATCTTCTACTACTTTTGATGAGTGTGATTTGGCCCTGGATACAGTTTTTAAGTATTGGAAAGTGTTTTTTATGCTTGTATTTTTATTAAATAGTCTGGTAATCCTTGTTTGATCACTCACATTTATGGATAAAAATCTGTGAAGTGAAGATAGGTGATTGTCACAGTCATAAGTCTGTCACTCTAAAACCTCTCACTTTCAGTGCAATGCCAGTACAGGAGTTTTCCTTAAGTGTATAGTTTTTGTCAACTGTGAGGTTAACTTTTTGTTGCTATATTAGGGAACATCCAAGCTGTCCCTGAGCCACGATATTCACTGTGTAAGCATTCTATATTTTGGTGGGAAATGTGTGAGCATATTTTATTCCTAGGTGAAGCTGTTTTCCTTCCTACTATATCCCTGGTGCGCTCCCACTGGCCTCTTGGAGAGGTGGAAAGTCACAGCATCTTTCATCTTTATTCATATCAGGATTGGCCACTGGATATATTTATTTTTATAAAGTGTTTTTAGGGTCTTATGAGAATAGATTCAGGTATTTTATCCCAACATTCCTTTCCTATTTTCCATTGCTGCTGACTATAATTTGAAACTTTTTTAGATCTCCACTAGGCTAACAACTTGCATATCTTCACTAGTCTTTGCCTATTAATCTACCATCACACTTTCATGTGCATTCTGTCCAACAGATAATGAATTTTTCCTTCTTCAATGGAATATTTTTGGAGATGTCAGATTTTATTATTTGTAGTACATCTTTACTGTCATTTCACTATGATTCTTCTTAAGTCAATAAAATAAAATGCTTACAATAAATTCACAAATTGAAACTTTCCTTGTGGGTTTTTAGAGTGATAGCAGTATTTTTGGACTCTTAGTCCTGCTAAATAATATATTAATTTAAGCATTAATTCTATTATCCATTCATTGGTTATTCATTCAATAAATACTGAGTGCTTTCGGTATTTAAGACATTGCTTTATATAGTTCTTGTAGATAGTGGAGAACCAGATAGATGGACGTTAACTTGTTCTATTAAAAAGGTAATTATAATTTAATTAGTTTTAATGGATTATAAGAAACACTAAGTATGGAATCACAGTATTTAATAGGAAATCTTACCTAAATCTGGAGGTATGGGGAGATTTTTTACATAAAGTGAATTCTGCTAAAAATAAAAATGGAAATAAATTTCTAAGGAGGGAGTTCAGGATAAAACATTTTATGCTGGGGAAACATCATCATATGGAGTTCCCATTATCCTTGAGCTTTAATAAAATCTAGATCCTTCTTGGAATAACCAAGCCTATAATTTATTTTTATTTCTTGGGGCCTCCCTGGTGGCACAAGGGGTTGAGCACTGCACTGTGGGGCTTCTGTAGCCACTGCAGTGAGAGTTCTATCCCCAGCCAGGGAGGGAACCCACATGGCACAGCAGACCTCTCTTGCCTCACCCACTGTTCCTCTCAGCAGTGTATTTCAGTCAATATGCCTGTCCTGTTCCTTACTCTGTCTCTGGTGAAACCTCTCACATCCCTGTGCTTCTGGCCTGTATCCCAGCTTTTGTATGCATAAATAAATAAAATCTTAAAAAATTATTTCTTATATGTATAACTGCATACACAGTTATAACCAAGATGGTCAAGATGTGGAATTCTAAACCTGTTCTGTTACTGACAAAGCTCTATGTAGTGGGTAGTTTATTTCATTTCATGAAGATTTGATACCCTTGATACAATGGTTTAAATTATTATAATTCCTTTAAGAATTTTTAGAGAGCATATATAATAATAGATAATGATACTAATCAAGAGAGATGGAAATGTTCATGTGCTTGTCATAAACACTCTACTACTGTATTTAACGCCACAGAAGTAATTCAAAAATAGTATAAGGTTACACAGGCCAACTGCTCATTAAAGTATTATATAAAATAGCAAAAAACATAGCATTAATATGAATAACTTAAATTATGTTATATAAACTTAACTGAAAAATTTTCAACAATTTAAATGAATAGCTATTAAAAGCATATGGAATCAAGGAAATTATATTCTAAAAGTGCGTTAAAGCAGCAGGTTACAAATTTTATGGAATTGGGATTAAAGTTATACAATGTATTTTTTATGTAAAGGTATAAATTTGCAAAAGTGAAAATAGTTGTGTTCTTTTTGTAACTTATAGAATTAATTTCTTTTCCTCAAAAAACTGATGTTACAATAATTTAGTGGAGAAATGACATTGTAGATATAAAAAAAAAACTCCCCCTTTTTGCCATCTGAACTTTAATAAGTAAAACATGTCAAGGTTTCTGAGCTATACATAACAAATTTTACATCTTCATGGATAACATAATTCTCATGCTTCAAATAGAGAAGATGATGTAAAATGAGATTAGGTAACCAAATCTCTCCTTGTGTCAGATTTAATCATCTGAAAATCATTCCTTTGGGTCTTGAGTCTGTTTGTCTTTAATATATTTCTACTAAAACATAAATGATCATGGGAAGGATAACTCCTTAAGGCATTATTAACTAGCATCTTTGCTGACCCCTGTTGGCTAAATAATTCTGTGACAATAATATATTAGACTCCAGGGTAGAAATGAAAAAGGAGTTAAGCACAGAGTGGAAACTACACTGACTTAGGTGATGCCCAAGGTTATCCTGATTACCAGTTTGCCTTAGGATCAGTCTCATGTTGGTGTTTGCTTGGCAAACATACACACCAATACTGATCTGCCAATCAGTTAAAGAGCAATCTCTACTTTATTTTCAACAAAGTCCTCCTTGAGAGGGACAACAAGGAATTATATTTAAAAAGGACTTTAAATGGGGAACTTTAATTGAAGAAATTCTTATTAGTACAAAATTAAATCCTATTTTAGGGAACAAAATGATAATAATTGTGTGGGTGAGCCAAGATGTCACAGTGGGCCTTATATTTGTTTACAAGTTTTTAAGAAATAAATAGTTACAGTTTATTACATATTTCTTATCATAAAGATTACAGAGGAATCATGATCATTTGATCATGGGTCATTCCTGCTCTGGGTCCCAGAGACAGCTACTTAGTTCTCATTCTTCTACAATCAGAACATGTCATTCAGCTGAGTAGTCAATTATTTCTCATTCATGAGTGGGGAAATCCATTTAAATTTTTTTCTCAGTCCACTACTATTCTCACAGAAATTGGATAATAACCAAGCAGACTGCCTCAAAGTTTTGCACACTGGCAGGATATTCCCTTGCCACTGTCTTACAAGCTCCTCCTGAGTGAGGTGAACTATGCTGTTCCTTTTGATTTGATGCACATACCAACCATGAACCAACCTTGGGTTTTTCTTTCATAGCTAGCTCATTGTAAGAGATCCTAAACATGCAGACCTCCCTGGTGGCGTAGTGGGTTAGGCAACACGCTATGAAGCAAACCACAGCCATTGCAGCACGAGTTCGATCCCTGCTGCCGGCTAGGAAAGGGACCCACATAGCGTAGCAGACCTCTCTTGCCTCGCCCGCTGCTGCCCTCAGCAGTGTGTTTCGGTCAGTCTGCCTGTTCTGCTCCCCACTCTGTCTCTGGTGAATCCTCTCACCTCCCATGATTCTGGCCTGTACCCTAGCTCTTGTGTGCATAAATAAATAAATCATTAAAAAAAAAAGACTTCCTTTACATGACCATATGTGTGAACTTCTGGTGCCAACAGTGGCACAGGGGGAGCTGGTTACATGCCATGGAGTTGTTTTGTCAGCCCTGGTTCTGCTTATGCTGGATCCATGTTTTGTGTTTTTTTTTTTTTAAGATTTTATTTATTTCTGCATACAGTCACTGGGATATAGGCCAGAGGCGGGTGTGGGGCGGGTGTGGTGGGGGTGGGGAGAGGTGAGAGGAATCACCAAAGACAGAGTGGGGAACAGAACAAGCAGATCCACTGAAGTACACTGCTGAGGGGAGCAGTAGGCGAGGCAGGAAATGTCTGCTGTACCATGTGGGTCCCCTCCCTGCCTGGGGATTGAACTCATGTTGTAGTAGCTGCAAGTAACCCCTTGTGCCATCAGGAAGGTACTTTGCTGGACCCATTTTAAGGTAAATTGTCGTTGGCCCTCTTTTTCATATGACTTAAGGGTCTGAAAATACCAAACTCATGGTCAGTTACGGCAGTAAGCTAGCTGAGTACTCCATCGGCAAGGTCTCTATCTTAGTAGCATACCAGAAGTTGTTTTCTCAGAAGGTGCTTACAAGGAGCTACAGATAGCATGACCTTGCTCAAGACCTCTAGCAGCACACATTGTAATTTTCCCATCGGAGCTTTTCCCAAGTTCCATCTTTTCCTATCACTAGAACTTTAATACCATAGTTCATCTACCCAGAAAGTTGAACTGTGTGGCAGCTTGGGTGCTCAGCAGGGTTTTTCCTGCTCTGCGTCTCAGAGAGCTATTTAGCTCTCATTCTTTCACTAGCCAACATGTTTTGGTTACAGATTTAACCTTGGGAAGAGTTAGGCTCCTGTAACTATGAAGTCTCTATCTTGGTCCTCAATTTTCTCTGTCCTCTGTAAGAGATAAGTGATTCTCTTACCAAAGAAGACCTCTTGCTTTCATGCTTAACTATCAATCAGTGATTGCGCACTCTTAGTTTTCTTTACTTTTTCTCAGAGCATCAGCCATTCTTAGCAAGAACCACCCAACTGCATTGTCCTATACATAGTTACTACTTCTTCCTTATTCTTTAGACGCTTGACATGATGCACTAACTAATGTATTTTCCTCCATTGGCACACTTCCAATTTATAGCTCCTGAAAGGTCTTAACAATTCAATGGTCCTTCATTCCAGTGGCTATACTGCTCCCTCTGCCGCTGGAATGGATGTCCCTGTTGCCAGTGGGTGGAAATTGATCCAGTTCCAAAATAATAATCCTGTTAAAGTTGCTATTTTGACCATCCTATACTTGACTCTCTGCTGTTTGTTTGTACTTTAATTTTCCTGGGAGACATAATCCAACTGCATGGCCCAAGGTACACAATCCTGTATGCTCATGATTTCCAATGTATGTATTTAGTTACATACCATGGGCCTCTAGCAAGCTAAATACACAAATCTGGAGTAATTTATTCATGATAAAACATTCTAGATCTATGTTTCTTATTTACTTATGTATCTGAGTTGTGTTACTATTGTCATCCTGTTACACAGTGCTTTCTTGTCCATACATATTTCATCTAAATATTTTCTTGAATTCATGTTCTCTGTCTCAGCTGACTTGTATTGGAATGTTTTCCTTTTCTTACCTATGCCTATAGTCAAAAAATGGGGGGAAAATAAAGAATGGAGGTGGTAGATGTCACAGAGAGGAGATGAAGTTTGAGGTAGGAGAGTCAACTGAAGATTAGAAGACTCGGAGAAAAGGTAGTACCTGATGTTGTTTTGAGGCCTTAACTTGGTGTCCCCAAAGGACTTTTCAGCCATATCATGAGTGGCAATATGAGACTAAGTTGCATTTCAGCCTGGTAAAGGGATGTGTCTAGATTATTACCATAGCTTCCCCATGGGTGTCCCTAGTTCCAATTAAGCTTTTCCAATCAGGAGGAAAAATTTAAAAGTTCTCATAGCAGGAAGAATTTAAAAACCTATCATATCATGTTATCTCCTTCTAACTGCTTTTAGAGTAAAACCTAAATTCCTTTCATGCTCCTGAGTGATCGCCATGCCTATTTATCATTCCTCCTTTTCTAATATTCCTCTCCTCAGTCACTTTCCATTATAGTGTATTCAGATTGGACTTTATTTTCAATTATTCTACTTCAGTTCTAGATATCTTTTATTTCACCCTTTTGTCTTTCCAGTCTTAACTTACTCTCTTCCCTAGGAAGCTGGCTTATAGATAGCATCATGGGTTCCCTTGTCTTCTGGCTTCTGCAGTTGACTAATACATTGTTCCTTCATTAATTCCTTCTCCAATTAAATTGAATTTGTCTTTCCTTCCTGCTGAACTTTGGCTCTCTAATTTTTTCCCCTAATTCAAGCATTTCCTTATCCTGTTCTTTTACCTGGAAAATGCTCTCATACATTCTTCACATGGATGATACCTGTTTCTTCTTTATTATTTATTGAGCAGAATTTCTTTTTAAATTGAGGAAACACTGGCTCACAATACCGTACATGATTTAAAGGCACAGGTGTATGTTACCGCAGCATACCCGTCACTATCATTCCATCATCCTCCATCACATTCCATTGTACTCCCTCCCTGCTCTGGCAGCCTCAGTTATACAGTCACAGTTCTAGGGTATTTTATTGCTTTGATTCTATCTGGCCCTTTGTTTTATTTCTTTATATTTCACAGATGATTGAAACTGTCTAGTATTTGGCTCCTTCTGACTTGTTTTGCTTAACATAATCCCATCCAGTTCCAATCATGTTGAGCACTATTAACATGTGCTTTAAATATCGGTTGAAATGTCTTATTCTGAAGTGTTCTCTTTGGCCAACATTCATACAGTGGTTCCTTTTTTGTAGTCTTAATGGCAGGACACTTTTCTTATTTACATAATTTATATTTGTACTTCCTTTATTTATGTCCCTTTCCCAGTGGATTGTTAGCTTCCTGAGGGCAGAGATCTTGACTGTTTTATTCTTAATGTATGTGTTTGCTGTAACTTGCAGAGTATTCACTCTGTGCCAAGAATGGCCCTAAATGTTTTATGTATATTAACTCAATTGTCACAATAAGTGTATGGTATGAGCACATGTGTGAGTGTGACTATTATGTTTCCCATTTGACTTATGAAAATTCTGAGGTGCACAAAAGTACATCTATTATCACATGCTAGTAAGTGGCTTCAGTGAAAGCTTGATGTACAAAGATGCTTTGTGGTGGTCTGTATTTTGTAGGATTATCAAAAGAAAGGAATCGTTGAACCGTTTCCTCTAATCGTGAAGATAAACATTGTAAACAACTTAGGTACACTTTGTTTGCAAACTAATTTATTTCTCAATTTGTTATTTAGCATTTTTCAAAACTCCCACTTATAATAGCACTATGACCCAAAACACAATTTTACAACCAGAATTTCTAGTCTATTCCTCTTGGTTTTTTCTTTTTACAAAGATGTGGGTGAAAGTGCCCACAAGCCCTACATACTGCTCTGAAGACACGTCTTCAAGTTTCAATGAAAGATTTTGTCATCAATTAGTTTCCATCAGGGCTCAGAACATAACTAAAGACCTCTCATTTTTCTGTGGTATCTGAAAGGGTAGAGCTACTCTAATTTAACTATTTAATCCATACATCCTAGGACTAAAAAGTGTGTAGGTTTGCCATTTATCTACTATAAATTTATCTGTTTCATGAATAAATAAAACATCAGTGATCAAAGTGTGTTCTTCACAACACTGATGTCATTTCATGGATGCTCAGTACAGTAGTTCTCAGATCAAATAAAATAAAACTGCATGGAATCTGTTGAGTTTTAAATTCACTAAGCTTGAGTGTATGAAATATTCAGGAAAGATTTGAAATTAAAAAAATTTGTTAATCTAGTGCTTTCAAATATAGTTGAACAAGATCCAGTTTTCTTTGCGATTTTTATACTAATATATCACAAAAACATGCCTGAGAAAATATTGCTATAGGTTTTTTTAAATTTATATTTATATTTTGTCACGAATGAAGTATTGTCTTGTAAATATGAGAAAAATATTGACCTTAAATTAACTTATGGAAAGGCCTGAGAAATTTTCTTTACTATTGCAGAAAGAGAAATAAATTATTTTTCTATGGCATTTATCATTTTTATTGTTTGTATCCTTCCTATAGTATCTGTGAATCCTAATTCCCGTAAAACATGGCAGTTGCCCATAATAAATTTCATATATGTAGTAGAAATATTTTTCCATATAAAGTGTGAAAGCAGATTGATTACAGTAGTAAAGCTGATAGCTCCATTTCTATGTATTATAAGCTAAGAAATTCTATTTTAAATTGCTGACAAAAGTAATCTCTGATGACAAAGTACTTTGGCTTTCTTCATTTATCATTTGGAATAATTTTTAGAGAAAGGAAAACAGGAGAGAGAGAGCGCTATCACTATAAGTCAGGAACATTTTAAAAGTAAAATATCATACCAATTACTTAAGACTGAAAGTTTCAAAAAATCTATAGAACTTAAACACAGCAGCAGCAGCAGAATCATGTAACTGGATCTCCCCCTTTGGAGTTAGTTCCCTTTGCCCTTACATTTAGATTCTGTACTTATTTGGATTACATTCCCCTGAACCTTTTCTCTGTTGAATATGTTGTCTAAATGACTATTGCAATCTCTTCACATTGGCCCTCCATTTCTTTCCCCTGTTCCCAAAACAAATATTTTCCCAAACTTTGTTATATGTAGGTTGTGTGAAGGGCAAGATTTCTTATTATAGACAAGCAAACAGAAGTTTGTCCTTTGGTCTTTTGCTTAATTTTGTCTACCTTGTTTTGTTTTCAATAGCTGCACCTGTGCCTGACTAATCTTATTTTCAGAAAGCATGACTTGAAAGATGATTATGCTTCTGTTTCTGTTTTCTATTGATAATACTGTCAGTCGCTGGGTGAATTTTGCCATCTATAAAAAAACCTGCTTATGTTAAGTTGAGTTTGGTTGATTAACTGAATATTGTACCTTCCTGATTTGATTAAAGGTAAGTTGGGGACATTTGGTTTTTGGAAGGACAGTGGGAGCTTGTTCTGAGTCACTGACCTGTCCATTTAACTTCTGTCATAAAGCAACTTCAATTCTTAGGTAGGAGAGTACTGTGGTAATGGGCACATTACCAGGGAAGCTGCTGGCATGACTTCATATGAATGGTGAATCTTAGTCAAAAAGAATCATAGGAGGCCTCCCTGGTGGCACAGCGGGTTGGGCGCCACATTGTGAAGCATCCGCTGCACAGTAGCGAGTTGATCCCGGGCCAGGGAAGGGACCCACATGGCGCAGCAGACCTCTCCTGCCTAGCCTGCTGCTCCCCTCAGCAGCGTATTTCAGTCCATTTGCCTGTTCTGCTCCCTGCTCTGTCTCTGGTGAATCTCCTCACCTCCCTCAACTCTGGCCTGTAGCCCAGCTGTTATATGCATAAAAGATAAAATATTAAAAAAAGGAATCATTTGAAAGAGAAGTATCAGAGTGTACATATTACATAACCTATTGTAAACTACTGAAAAGAAACACCTTGCTCTTCACTACTCCATCTCTGTGCCTCTTTCCGTGCAGTACTCACTTTGGCTTGTTCCTGTCTCTTTAAGATTTTCCCACCAACATTTTCAAATTCTTTCTCTTTCATGAATAAAAAGGTGTTGATTTCTGTCCCTACTCATAGTTTTCATTTTTCTTCCCCAATTTCTTTCACAGCACTCAATCAAATCGAGAGTCTTCCCACTTACAGAAGCCACACTTCTTAAACTGGGAGCTAAAAACATGAGCAAAACTTATTTTCAAATAACGTTAATTTGAAGTAATACCACTGTAATATGGCACAGGAAATAAGCTGACAAGTAGAAATTTGTTTCTGAATTTCTAATTAACCTCAAATATAAGTTCATTGCTAGATGTGATTTGTGGTATTAGTGGTTAAGTGTTCATAAGACTATAACTAGTAATTTAGTAAAGAACACCAATGAGCACTGTAAAATCAATTAATATGTGATATTAACTTGCCCTAATTTTGATTTCTGGTTATTTGAAGACTAGAGGAGCAGATTCTAGCATGGGGAAGGGACTGCTCAATTTACATTTAAATAAGTTTTATTACTACATGAATGGATTGGAATTGCTCAGAAACAGTCATAAACCACTATTAGCTTATTATTATGAGGTAGTAACTGAGAACATTATGAAAATTTCCAGAAGTTAGCCTCCTACCTGGTAATGTTATCCTATTGGTACCTGCTTTGTACCAAATGGATGTTTATATGCTGTATGTGGTGTACTGCAGACCATGCAGCCCATCTGGGAAAGAATTTCATCAACTTTATTTAAGTAATGAGCACTTAGCAGAAATGGAGTTAGCTTCTTTAGAGAAATAGTTATTTATTATTTAAGTTTAGTAATGTTAGTCCTATTTTGGAAACAGTTTTATACAGTATAGTTTGATTCAGGGAAGGGTATCATTTTGATTTATAGAAAATGACTTCAGAATGACAACATTTTGAAGTCACTGCTCTTTCAGCCTGTCCTTTCTATAATTGGAATGAATTACAGTTGATGCGTGCTGTCAGCTGAATTTCCTTTTACTTTAACATTCACTAAATATTTGTTTCATTTGCAAAAATGTCAATATTATTTATTTAGTAGACTGCCTATGGTGGCATATTGAAATCTTGGTTCAAAATACTAAGTAGCACATTCATCATATGGGTTTTAGGAAAAAGACATGCATTTAACAAGTGCTTGTTGACTATTGCTATATTATCAAAGAATTCTTGATGCTGGCAGTGTAACAATAAACAAAACTAACATAATGCCTACATTTATGAAGCTTGCATTTTAAACATGGATATAATAATCAAGTAAAAATATCAAGTAAGTGATATGAAGCAAGTGAAACAAAAATGAGAAAAAAGAATAAATGGTGAAATAATTGTGATTTTAGATAGTGTGGAAAGTAGCTACTGCCCTGGGCATGTACAATATGAACAAAGACTTAAAAGAACTGAAGAGGCAAACTGTGTGTGTTTTGGGGAAAAGAATATTCCAGGTGAAAGGAAGGTAAATATAAAGTCTCTGTGGAAATGTGCTTGTTGGGTTCTTGGAATATATATTTATTTAATTATAAGGAACAAAGGAGAAAGTTTTCAAAAAACAGTTCAGAGAGCTATCTAGAGAATAGATCATGTATTGTTTTGTAGACTAACATTAAGAGTTTGGATTTTAAGTGTGAAGGGAAGCTTCTGGAAGATTTTGTGCTAGTAATGATATGATCTTGCTTAATTTAAAATGATTGTTTGGATGGATTACTTAATCACAATGATTATTTCTGCATTCTCTGTGATATATATGTAAGTATAAAAAGTCTACTGCAATAATCTATGTGAAAATTAATCAGACTTTGATGTGGGTAGATATTAGTAGAGAAGCTGAGGTTGATTAGATTCTAGATATATCTTGAAGAGAATGAGACAGGATTTGTTATCAGACTGTATACTGGTTAAATAAGAAAGAGAATAAAGGATGATGCCACAATTTTTGATGTGGGCACTGGGATAATATTGGTGCCATTTAATGAAATGAAGAAAATTTAGATGGACAAAAACTTGAGGGTAAATAATTCAATTTTGGATGTTATTTTGTAATTCTTATTAGACATCAAATTGTGGATACCAAATACCAAATTAACTTGTTCAGTATAAAGGCTCAGAAATCAGCTAAAAGGTTAGGACCAGAGATAAAAATCATTTATAAATATGGTGATTGTATTAAAAAAAAAAAAAAACCCTGGAAGGAATGAGATCACAAGGGGAGTAATTGTAGAGTTATCTAGAGAAAGACTGAGATCTAAGTTCTTGGGAAAAGTCAAAAAACCTTAAAAAGGGAGTTAATCTTAACTGGGGTTTGTCCAGGTACATTTGAAATAGAAGAAAGATATAGGAAGGTAAAGATGAATGATAGAATGAATAGAATGATAGTGTATGGGAAACTACTTGAGTGAAATGCGAACAGTGCTGTCATTTGTATATTTCCTCTGTGTTTTACAAGTTATTTTATCACTTCAAATTTCCTTCCTTCAGTGTTATGCCCTTTAAAAGCAAAAGTAGTTTTACAAGCAGCCATTTCCAAAAGTCAGCTCAACATCCATCTGTCCAGTAGACCCAAGATTCTAATATGTGTTGACAAGATCTCTAGGGAAAGAGATTTGCCTTCTCGAATGGGGTATAAGAATTATCAAGATGTTTCATAACACAAGATTGTTTTAAGAGCTACAAGTATAAATTTTTTTTTCTTTTTTTTTATTAAAATATTTTAAAATTTACATATACTTGCCATTAATTGTAATCCCCATGTATTCCCCATCACCATCTCACCAGTGCACCATCACCTCAGTCCCTCGTGTTCCCATCCTCCCTCTACAAGTATAAAATTTTTAGACTGAAAAATTTAATTTTTATTTTATTTTTTGGTTTTGACAAAGGCAACTTGAAAATGCTGAAGCAAACACCACTCCAAGTAGATCAATCCATTGAATCTTTTGTGTCATATCTAAGCAGGGTGTTGCTTCCTGGAGCTTGATTGTCTTTTGATGAAGCAAAAAATGCTCTTACTAGATAAAGCTCAGGGTTGACAGCTCTAACATCTGTGGAGCAATAAGAAAAAATAAAAACAGCAGGATTTTGAGTGAGCGGATGTTTGAAGATGAGGATTGATGGTATAGTTCCTTGTAAAACAGTTGGACACTGTGGCACATGCTGGCTTCATGTGCTGGTCTAGTGTTCAGATGTGGGAGGCTCTATGTTTTCTGTGCTTAGATATGGCTCTGCAAAGAGCTCTGTGTGGAGTTTCTAAATGTTATAACAAATTGGTGTTTTTGTAACAGACTGATTGCATTTTGATTTCTTAAAGCAAGGCTCAACTACCTTGTTCTTTTACAACTATGCAAAAACAACTCTGTTCTCTTTACTTGAAGGAAGCTGCTTATGAAGCACTTCACCTTTTCTTTTAGCTGGGGCTTAGTGGAGAGGCACCCGCTAAGTGTTTCATTACATAGTTGAAGGAAATGTCTATTCCTAATGACACTTCTTGTTTAAATAAACTTATTAGTACCAATGAAGGATGCTAAATTCATACAGAACTAAAAATAAGTAGTTGTAGGCCTCCCTGGTGGTGCAGTGGGTTAAGCAACGCACTATGAAGCAGACCACAACCACTGCAGCACGAGTTCGATCCCTGCTACTGGCCAGGGAGGGGACCCGCATGGCGTAGCAGACCTCTCCTGCTGTGCCCGCTGCTCCCCTCAGCAGTGTACTTCCGTTGATCTGCCTGTTCTGCTCCCCGCTCTCTGTGGTGAATCCTCTCACACCCCCACACCTCTGGCCTGTACCCCAGTGCTTGTATGCATAAATAAATAAAATCTTTAAAAAAATAAAAATAAAATAAAAATAAGTAGTTGTTATATCCAGTTTGATATGTTTTTCATTTGGAATCCTTTATCGAGCCCTAAGAATGACCATAAAATTGTTCTCCAAAAAAATTTATAGTCATAATTTTTACAGAATGGTCATAAAATAATTAAAATTAGGTGAAGAGTACAGGTAGTCATCCAATAGTAAAGTGCTTAAACAATAAAATTAATATATGAAAACATGTATCCACTCAGTCTTCAAGAAAATGTCAACTGAAACATGATCCCATTCTGCTACATACCTAGCAGGATGGCTATGAAAAAGAAGTCTCATGTGTTGATCAGCATATGAAACAACTGGAACACTCAAACCAATATGTAAAACTTATATTGATAACTAAATTTGAAAAAAAAAAGTATCTACACATACACACATAGGATACTTCCAGTTTAACAGTTCTAGTCCTTAATAAATATCCAATAGCTATGCGTACTTATTTTCACCAAAGGATATACAAGAATGTTCATCAAAGCACAACTTTTAATTGTCCCAAATATGACAATGTGAAGATACATCAACAGTATAATGAATAAACAAACAATGATATTATCACACAATGGAATACAGTTATGAAGAATAAGAATAAATTATCCATAATATAATAATGTGGAAGACTATATATCAATACATATGATATTGAATAAAAAATAAGGCATTAAAAAACATATGCTGTGTGAATTTATTTCAGTGTACTCATTGACAAAGTAATCAATAGTGTTGAAAGTCAGATGGAGTTCAGAGGTCATGTTTGGTAGGGAGAAAAAAGGGCATATGGACATCTTCTGGGGTGCTTGTTAAAGTTTGTTTCTTGGTTTGGACATTTTAAACATGATTGTGCAATCTGTGAAATTTTATAGATCTGTATACTACCTACTTTTACATTGTGTGTATATATATATATGTTTGTATTTGCATAGAAGAGCTGGGGTGTAGGTCAGAATTGTGGGGGTAAGAGGATTCACCAGAGACAGAGTAGGGAGCAGAAAAGGTGAATTTTACTCAAATACACTGCTGAGGGGAGCAGCTGGGGAGACAGGAGAGGTCAGCTGAGCCATGTGGGTCCCCTCTCTGCCCGGGGATTAAACTCAGGTCATAGTGGTAATAGCATTGAGACTTAATCCTTAGGCCATAAGAACCCCACCACCACCCTACGTATATTACATATCAGTAAAAAATAACAAATCATTTTAAAATTGTCTGAAAATGAAACTAGTGTTTTTAAAAATATATTAATTAAAAAATGTAAATGATTTGCCATATTCCAGTTTTTATTGAGAGTGAAAAAGGACCATAGCATCAAAGGATAAACACTCTTTATTATAACCTCCCTTTGCACAGTGGAATAAGAGACCACGATATGTCAGAAGGCAATGTAATGATGTGTGATTCTGAAAATACTTATTTGGTGAAATAAACACTTCAACTGCTCTGAGAATTTGGAGAAACTGTTCATTAAACTGCAAGGAGAATGACACAAGAATTCACTGAACAGAAAATAAATAGGCTGCTATGTGTTTTTTCTCTCTCAGATAACTTGGAGATTAATGAGATTAGATCAGTGAAAATTGCTCTGTTCTTCCCAACCCAAGTCAAATATAAACAAACTAATTGAAAAATAATTCCTATCTGATGTATTCCAAAGACATTTTTTATTTCTATGAAGAAGGTAAGTTTAGATTCCTTTCAAAGTGAATACTGTTTTTTTTTTAACACACTTGGAAATACTACATGATGATGGGGTGGGTGGGGAAAGTTACCTGGGTTTGGTAACAGAACTACTAGAGGTTAACAGCTTATCTAGGAAAGGAATAATAAATGTGGTGCTTGAGTCCTTTCTTGGACATGGCTTTCTCCATGCTTTCCCATCCATATGCTTTTGTTTGTGTGCTTCTTACTGCTTGGGATAACTACAGTGTTATGCTAGAATTACTTTATCTGGAAACAGCTGGAAAAACCTGAGTTAGTATCTTGCTTTGTATTTGTCTGCATGTTAATTGATGAGGTTTAATCCACTATTAAAAGAAAATTATGAATATAATCAGTGTCAGATGGATAAGAGGACCCAATTCATGAGACTAAATTACATATTTTTGTTAAATTTATTTGTTCAGTTGTTGCAGAATATTTGATTTATCCCCTGAGGTGTGGTCCCCATATCATTCCCATAGCACAGTGCCACTGACCCATCACTTTAGTACTTTATGCTCTTCCCTTCCTTGAAACCTCCTCCCCTCCCCTGCTGTATGCCTCAAATCTGTGATCAGTTTGCAAGTTTCAGTTTTTTCCTGACCCTTTGTTTAGTTTCTCTATATTCCATATATAAGTGAAACCATCAAGTATTTATCTTTCTCAGAAGGCTAAATTATAAATAATACAGTCTGTTATAAGGATAAAGTGGTGCAGTTATCCAATCAAAGGGTCAGGGATTGAGAATGAAATGTAAAAACAAACCTGAGAGTTAAGAGGCTAAATGTAGCATTTAGAAATTTTCCTTGAGAAATTTGGTAAATACTCCATTTGATTTTTCAAAGTTTATGTAATATGAATTATACAAAGTAACACTGATTTACTAGTGTACTAAAACTTTTCTGCAAAGCACTGGGGAATGTTTCCAGTTGCTTCTTTAGATGTCATCAAATGAAGGGACTCCCTAGTGGTGCAAGGGGTTAAGCACCGCACTATGAAGCATCGGCAGCCACTGTAGCACAAGTTCGATCCCCAGCCAGAGAGGGGACTCACATGGCACAGCAGACCTCTCTTGCCTCGCCTACTGCTCCTCAGCAGTGTAGTTCAGTAGATTTTCCTGTTCTGCTCCCCACTCTCTCTTTGGTGAATCATCCCACCACCCATAACCTCTAGCCTGTACCTCAGTTCTTGTATGCATAAATAAATCTTTTAAAAAAAGATGTCATCAAATGGTAAATAATTAGTAATTGCTGCCATTGGGGACAAAAACAGAGACTGAACTAGAAGTAAAGAAGTAAGTTGGGGAAAAAATGTGAGGATCTGTTGTTCTTTGTATTTCTTAAAAATTTAGTAACCATTGTATATTGATTTATGGATTACATTCTTGAAGACTGCCTAATCAAGTCTATTTATTGCCAGTAAAACAAACAAATCTGATATATTTTATGATTAGTTAACTTACTAATGATCTGCTGGGAGCAGAGAGTACACATATCAAGAAAGCCAAAATTGTAGGTGGGGAGGATGGGAAACATGCTGGATTCAGCATTGGGCAGGAAAAGGAAATGACTGTTGTAAGGAGATGAGTTTGTGAAGATAAGTACTGATTTGGGGTTAGGACTTGTTTTCTCATTTACCTTCCTCAAAGAAGAATGTAGCTACTGAGTTGAATTCTGCCATGGAACTAGGAATGTCCTACTCCAACTTTAAGCTCCTTTCTCCAGTCTTCATGAAAAATATGTTAAAGAGTAGGAGCAATAATTTAAGCCTTAAAAACAGCCCCGTGAGAAGAAAAGAACATTGTTCTTATTCCACAGGAATACTGATGTGTCCTGGAGTAAGCTGGCATTATGATGGGATTCTATCTTATCAATAATGCTTTAAACCAAGTCAGCTTCTCGTCTCATATTTTCTCTTTGGAAATTGCAAGGAGATGTTTTTATAATAAATAAAAATAGGCCAGAAATAATAAACAAACTTAATAGTTGAGAACCACAGTACATGTTATCTTAATTATGTGCAGTAATAAATGAAATTATAAATAGAATTATATCACCCTCTCTAAAAAGCAAACCTTCATAGACACATCTGTAGTCAGTTCTTATTTTGAGTTTTCTTATCCATTTAGACATTTGTAGTGTAGCTTCAGAATATAACATTACTTTGAAAATGAAGAAATATTTAGACAGTTCTGGTTTTACCTTTTGTAAGGTCTGTTACTGATCCATTAGGAATATTAATATAAATTGCTTTATAAAAATCACATTGCTTAGAACCATAAGTATCTTAACAAAGCATATCTTTGCATAATAATTTCAGAATTGTAGGAATGCATGACTAACATAAAAGCACATGTGGTTGTCTTTTCTCATCATGAAGACCTCTTTTGAAATCAGAGATAAAAGTGAAAATCAAAGTGAATCCTGTCTGCCCATGAGAGGATTGATGTCTACAAGATAAAAACAGGAAATCCAATTAGAAAAATAATGAGAGAATATATGGTGAAAAGAATATATGGTGGGGGGAGGAAGGGCAAAAGGAAGAAGAAAGAGGGGAGAGAGAAACATTATGAAATTTCAATATCAGTGGAAAAGAATTGTTTAAGCAAGTTGATGGAACCATAACCAGTCTGTGTTTATTTTAATGTTTATTATCAAAAGTATTGTTTGTATGATGCTTTTGCCTAATTTTAGTGAAAGATAATATGAATTTGTTTTTGTAAATTTGGAAGTCACTAAATTTAGGAGTATACATTCCCTCCTCCACACTCAACAAATACTCAAAAGAAATTTAAGATAAAGGAAGATAAAGATAAAAATTGGTTACTGAGAATTAAACTTTTAATTAAAACCATGGCTATTAGGAAAATAACATCAGGAAAAAATTACATGTCTTCCAAGTGTAAGACCAGATATAATTTGTCTAAAGTAACATTTTACTTACATATGTATCAATCTGAAGTAGTTTTGAAGATGAGTCATCTAAGTATACCTAGAATAGAAAAGGAAAGTTAAAGACATTTTTAGCACTCACATTTAGCACAGTTCAACAAAGAGAAAGACTTTGGGAGTATGCAAACTTTAATATCTTCAGACTTTTGTTTAGTAGACTTGCAAATTTACTTATAATAAGAAGTACAAAACAAATACCACGTCTTTACATTTTTAAAAATTACCTATTACTATTCATTAAACTCTTTTTCCTAAATGTATACATATGAAGTTTGCATCTAAAGATCTGACTCTAAAATGGCACTTAAATCTAATGAACTAATTAAAGAATCTTTTATTTTTTCCCTTTTTTATATTTGTTTTTAATTTTATTCTATTTTTCCCTTTAATTTATATATATTTGATATCAGTTGTAGTCCCCATGTATTCCCCATCACCATATCACCATGCTCCCATCTTCCTTCAACAATCCTCCTCCCCCCTCCCCACCAAGTGTCCCCAATTTGTCCTTGTCTTTTCATTTTTGGTTTTTGTGTCTTTATTATTATTATTATTGTTGTTGTTGTTGTTCTTATTCCTTTCTTTGATCCTTATTTATATTCCTCCTAGGGGAGGAACCATCTGCTATTTTTCTTTTGCCTTCTGACTTACTTCGCTGCGCATAATCCCTTCCAGTTCCATCCATGTGCCTATGAATGCATCTAGGTTTTCTAAAGAACCTTTTAAATTAATAATATCAGAGTTCTACTCACTTGTTTATAGGGGCATATAGGCAATAGTACAACATATATTCTAGGTAATTCAAGGTAGGAAGTGTTTTAGATGTATACAACATCTAGATTCTTGTTGATCTCTACTGCCTATAGTTAGTCTTGATTACTACCTGCCACTGACTGTTTCTAAGTTGTATCAGTGCATTTCTCTAATTTTTCCCAGTTGACCTGGGTTCTTGGTGACACAAAACTCCATGTCCTAGGAATACTCTTTTACTTTGTGACTTGAGATCTCCCTCTGTTTTGCTACAGGAGACCACCTAGAGCAGACCCATAGACTCTCAACTCAACCATCTTCCATGTACCCATGAGGCATGTAGGAAAGTCTCAGCATCTCACATGGCTTAAAGAGTTTCTATATAGAAACTAGGGGAGTCTTGGTGTTTTTCTCATGGTTCAGTTCATTTTGATATGGTTGATTCTAAGTTTGCTTGGGTATATTCTATAAGACATGAATTTTCCCAAACTTTCTAATGTATCACCTCTGTCTAGGTCATTTTCCATGAAAAGACTATCAGATATGTGCCTGAGTGCCTGGTTTTATCAGGACTGAAAAGCTACTCTTTTCTGCTTGCTGTGTGACCAGCATCTCCCTAAAATAAAACTTTAAAGGCAATAAACCTGAATTCTAATTTTAAAATGCTTTCAAACTTACTGGAAAGTGAATTATCTCATTTATTTCTTTTATTCTTGCTATGACAAGCTGTGATCCCTCTCTTCATCCCTATTTAGGTAGACAAAGGTTGATTCTAGGGATGTCACATGGATAGTGATGCAAAAGAAAAAAATACATTTTAATAAATAAAAGGTATCCCTAACTTTACAATGGTTGAGAGCATTCCCACTGAGGTAATTGCTATAGGTTAACAGAGAGGCAGAAGCAATGGTATTCTATATCTCAAGTTTCTGAGACAAGCGAGGGAGAATACCTATAACAAATTTTCCATCCTTGTAATAGATTTTCCATCCTTGATATCATTTATGTACGGTTTTACTATAAATATAATTTCTGCTGATGATTTTTTTAAAAAAGATTTATATATGCACACAACAGACCAGATTCGCGGGAGGTTAGAGGATTCACCAGGGTCAAAATGGGGAGCAGAACAGCAGATCCACTGAAATACACTGCTGAGGGGAGCAGCGGGCAAGACAGGAGAGGTCTGCTGTGCCATGTGTGTCCCCTTCCTGGCCGGGGATTGAACTCATGCTGCTGTGCTGCAGATGCTTCACAGTGTGGCGCTTAACCCACTGTACCACCAGGGAGGCCCTCTGCTGATAATCTTAAGTAATTTGTTATTTGCCTTCTCTGAGAAATATATAATGTATTTTAGAATTGAACATTTTCCTAGACACGCAGTTGAGTAGGGTTTTCACAGTATGTCTAATCCTGTCTATGTGGGAGTTGAGGTGACAGGAAGGCATTTTTATATCATGCTTTTATTTTACTTCTTTTTCTTCTATCCATTAGCTCCCTTATGTTATTTGAGATCAGAAACACAATTTTGGAAACATGCCTTTCAGCATGAATTACCTAATTTAGTGTTTATATGACTCTGTTCTTGTACTCAGCAAATCAATTATTTATTTTGATCTTCTTCCATATGGCATTCTATTTTCTATATTTTTCAAAGGTAATCAACTTGCCATGGACAAATGGAATATACTTTTTGGGTGATGATGCCTGTCAAGTTTTCAATGTGGATTTTATTATTGTTTACATCTTAAGAGTAAAGTACAGGTTCTCAGCTCTCAGCTGAATTTCTGCCTCTTTCCTAACTTTGGCAGACCAGAAGTTATGTTTTTATGGGTTCCAGAAGTAAGAAGGAATGGAAGCATGATCTTTAGGTCTTGACATTGTCTCAGGATGTGTTATAGCAAGTACAAGTACCTCTCCAAGATTGTTTTAGTCCACGCTCCCCTGTCCTCACATCTTTCAGCCCTGCTGGCCTCATCTGTGTTCTTTGGAGCTTTTGCAGTTCAGTCTTCTCTTTGAAGAAGTGTGGCTCTCCGGGGTTTCAGTGTGATTTGTTCAGATCAAAGTGCCATCTCTCCACACCACACAGGTCTTATCTGACTTCTCTAATCTCCTTCCCCAAAATCTCCTTTCCATCAATCATGCTTTAGCACATCATGGTTATATTTCTCCATGACACCTAGAACTGCTGTAAGCAAGCACCACAGACTGGTAGCTTATACATCAGAAATTTTCTTACAATTGGAGGCTAAGAGAGATCATTTCCTGCAACCTCTCTGCTTGACTTGTAGGTGGCCATCTTTTCACTGTGTATTCACAATGAATCACATTGTCTCTCTGTATTTGTCTAAACTTCCTGTTCTTATAAGAATGTCTGCCCTTCCTAATGACCTCATTTTAACCTTATTTCCTCTTAAAAACCCTATCTTGGAAATACAGTCACTTTCTTGGGCACAGGGATGTAATATTACAACCTTCAGGTTTTGGGGGCAAGGGGACACAATTCAACTTTAACAATAGCAAGTGTCTGTAAAAAGATAATCATTTAAAATATTTACTTTTTTTTTTTTAACCTCTTTCTCCTCTGGAAATTAGCACTGGAAACTCAGCCTTTATGTGTCTTTCTAACTCTCTTCCAACACCATATAGACTAGCCTCTGGTTCAGGGTATAGGCTTAATGTTCTTTATATTTAATCTAAATTTTTTTCTTAATGAATTAGAAATATGATATATATTTTCTCCAAATTCTGAAGATTTACTGGCATGACTGAAATTCTGCATCATTTGCTCTGCAAATAATAGGAAAATGAGGTAAAGTTTTAAAATGCCAACTTTCTTCTATGTTGGCACCATTTCTTCATATTGTGCTAAGGTTACAAATATCTTGAGAACAGTTCAGGTTTTCTTGTTACAGCAATAAAACAAAGTTCTTCCTGCCCGCATTTTAATAGGACTTCCTACTCCTGAAATGTCTTTAATACTAAGAGAGTTTTAAAGGCATTTTTTTTAGGCTAACCCATTATTAATGCTATTTTACCATATTTAAACTTTCTCCAAAATGCATTAAATTCTCCTATTCATTTTGTTATGTCCTAACATCATGCAATACCATGCTACCTAAGTGATTTTGCTGCTAATTATATGAACTGACAGTACTGAATTGTACCCCAAGCTCTTGGAACAGAGTATTGAGAAACCCTTCTTCATTACCTTTCTTCTAAGAAACCCCTCCCGCGCCCTGCCGCCCTCCCTTCCTTCCTTTTTTTAATTGTGATTTTTTTTTTTAAAGTAACATTGATAGACAATGCTATGTTTAATTTAGGGGTATGGGTTCACACCTTTTCAGATGTTTGTTACCATGCCATGCCTACAATTTTAAGTATATGAAGTAGTTACTGCAAAAAACATCCTATGATACCATAAGACTCACAGAAGCAAGCCTCTTATTTATCTGTGACAAGGGACCCATAATGTGTCCCTACTGATCACTGGAAACAAAAGCTTGTTAAGTGTAACTTTATTTAAGCTTCCCTCCTTCCCTGAAGCCCCTGAATATTGATTCACCTCCAGCCTCAACTTGTACACATCTCTCCATAACAGCTCCTCCTGAGAATGGACTGGCCACAGGACAGAACTTTCTGTTCCTACTTTTAGATCATGTCACTCTCACTCATCCCAGTTTCCTGCATGTCATGGTTAATTTTATGTATCAATATGACTGGGTTAATGGATGTCCAGATTGTTGGTAAAACATTATTTCTGGGTATATCTGGGAGGGAGTCTCTGCCAGAGATTAGCACTTGAATCATCAAGGAGATTGCCTACATCGATGCAGTGGGTACTGTCCAATCCAATGGGGCCTTGAGTAGGACTGAAAAGCCAAGAAGATGAAATTCATTCTCTGTTTGAACTGAGACCCCCTTCTTCTCCTGCCGTTGGACATAGGTGCTTCTGTTTCTTGGGGTTTGGGTCTTAGACAAGGACTTATAGGACTCATAAAATAGACCTCCAACTTCAGCTGTTCTGACCAGGACTGAATTATACAATTGTTTTCATGTGTCTTCAGCTTTCTCAGATATGTTCCTCTATGTAAATCCTACTGTTATTGTTCCTCTGAAAAATCTGGACAGATACACCACTGCTGGTTCTTTCTAGGCTTATCCCTGCCTCCCCCCCCTTGCCCCCCCATTGAAGAAAAGCTCTTTTTGCTTATCTTTTGAGAGGCTCACAGATCTTAGGTCAGAACTTTCTCCCTATTGCAATTGTTTCGCTCCCCTTAGTGTATTAATACTTTTGAATAAAGTCTGTCCTTAAGCCTGAATTTGCTTTTTATTTTATAAGTGGATCATTGAAAATTTATTTTGGTTGCACTTGAAGACAAGAAAATGCAATATGTGGACTTGGCTTCCTAAAATCTGTCTTGACCTTTGTATGAGTTAAAAAATAAGAAAAGTAAAGGCCACTCAAAGGACAGATACAGTTCATTCTAACAATTTTTGATAAGCTTAAATCTTAGCAGCCACTGTTGGTCACTAAAAACAATTTATCTGCATTTTGAACATACCAAGTTGTTTTTTCTTGTGATTTTTCCCAAATATATTTTATATGCTGAAAATATAACTGAGAACTTGTGTAGGTTAAAGGAAGTGGACTCATTTGATGCTAATTAATGATGTAATCATTTTGACTCAAGGTATAAAATTATTTAAAAAACAAAGTTGGAAACTTGTTACTGATAGAATAAACCCTGAAAAAACTCTAAATATATTTTATTAACATAAATGCTATGATTTTAGTCTACTTTGACATTTTAAATTTCAAAAGTAGCCCAAGCATATATTGGTAAATGCTTTTCTGAAAAGAGCCAATAAGTTCAGGAATCCTAAAAAATCACCTCAGGTGTAGTGATTCACTAGAATTACCTTCAAAACTCAGAAAAGTTATTTTCCTCTTAGGTGCAGTTTATTACAGGGAAAGAATACGTTTTAAAATCTGCTAAGATAAAATGAATGTGGAGCAGTTCAGGCTCAAGCTTCCAGTTGTCCTCCCTCAGTGAGCTGTATGGACAGGCCTTTATTCCTATCGCAGTGTGTGATAACATGAAGTTCTGCTAGCTAGTGAGGCTCATGTTAGCTTTGGTTTTGAGTTTTCCCTCGGTTTAGACTCCGTGTGCTCCAGAGGTCGCAAACTCATAATTTACAACCCAAGAACAGCAGCATAAATCACATTGGTAGCACAAACTATCTATCATGACCCAAGTCCTCAGATAAGCAGAGCTGTTCTTACCAGGCAGGACATGCTAGGGGTGTACAGGTGATTTTCCAGGAGACACTCAAAGGCAAGGCATTTCTTTGAAAGATACAGTGTTTAACAGTGCCCCCCACCCCAACCTGCTTAGCCAGTTCTCTTGCTGTGAAGGGCCAGGTAGTAAATACTTTTGGCTTTGTGGGCTAAACAGTGTTAGTCAAAGCTATTCAGTGCTGCCATTTTAGTGTAAATGCAGCTATAGGTAATGTATAAGTGAATATGCATTATCATGCACCCATAAAGTTCTATTTACAACAACAGAAGACCTCATTTGACACAGAGGCAATAGTTTGCAAACTTCTGGCTTAGTGTATGCAAAATAAAATGAATACTGGAGGTTTAGGAATTGAATTCTATCATATGGGTGTCCTTGCTTTATTCTTCATTTATTTGCAGCAACAGTAAAGGTAAAATGCTGCAAGGAAATGCTTCTAACATGATGAACTGATAAGTTTGTCTAAAAATTTATTTTCTGGGCCTCGCTGGTGACACCCAGGATTAAGCTCCGCATTGTGGGGTTTCTGCAGCAGCTGCAGCATGGCCAGGTTGTGGACCCACATGGTGCATTAGACCTCTCCTCCTTGTCCAACTGCTCCCCTCAGCCCTGTATTTCAGTAGATCTGCCTGTTCTGCTCCCTACTCTCTCTGGTGAATCTCTCACCTCCCACAATTCTGGCCTGTGCCCCTGCTCTTGTATGCAAAAATAAATAAATATTTAAAAAATAAAAATTTATTTTCTGATAAGTTTGATACAAATGTATGTTTTCCTCTTTGAAATAAGCCTGAAATGAAGCTAGAAAAAGGAATTATAGCATTTCTAGATGAAAAATCAGATTATGTGTAGTAAAAGGTTATGGTGCAGTTTTTAATTAGTTGGGCAATATTGATAATTGTATCACATGGCCTGCTTCTTTGAGAAATCTATTTTAATTTTCATGAGTTAATCAAGGTTCCAGCTGTAGTATAACATAAAGTATTGAAAATAATGCAGTTTTTCATTAGTATGTGAAGTTTTTAGATCATAGACCCATAGATAAAAACACAGCACTTTAGTTTTATTTTCTAAATAGAACCAAGAAATCACTGTCTGAAATTCCTCATGTGTTTCTGCAGTACAGAAAGTGCTGATTCTGCAGAGGAGGGTCTGTGTCTTTGGGGCAGTTAAGATTGGAATTCCAGCAACTTCCTTCAGTAGTGTTGGGACTTTGGGATATTTTGTTCTTTTAGGAACCTCAGTTTTCTTTTCTGTAACACATATTGTATTGTTTTCACATGTTTTGGGAAGGATTTTAATTAGGTGTTACAATTGAAAGTGCTGAGAACATAATAAAAACTCAGTTACTGTAATTGAAATATACTTGAGTACTTAACAGGTACTTTTTCTCATGTAACTTGCACAACAACCCAATGAGTCAGATTCTGTTAGGAATTTACAGATGAGGAACCAGGGTGATCCCATTAGGCATGAGACAGGTGATGCCAGTGGGGCTGAAACTCTAGCTGGGCCTTTAGTTCTCTTAGCCTAGCTCCCTGTCCCCGCTGCTGAGCCACTATCAGTTGTGTGTGGCCACAGTGTTTTCCTTTGCTTTTTCAATAAACAGTTTTTTAAACTCATGAAAATTCACACACATTTTCAATTCCTGGGTTCTCTAGTTCTCTAAAGATACTTGCATAGCAGTAGTCAGATAGAGGTGAATGCTCTGCAGTTGAGCACCACTCCTTGGATTGCCTTAAGCTGGACACTGTACTCTTCTCTACTCAGCCTAAATGCTTTTTAGAAACTTGACTCTATTTAACACTTCCAAGTTTCTTTCTGTTGCAGAAATTAAGTGGCTAACTTAGAATAAAACTCCAAAATAGAAAAGATCCTCCATTTACCATGTTTGGTGGCCTCTAAACAATTTTGAAATATTTTCATTGAGTTAATTCTGGTTTGCATCGTTGTTTCCGTAATAGAAGTGTTGGAGCCCCTCTTCAGGCATTATTGTCATAGTGCACCCATCACCAAAGAACCTATCCAGTGCCAAGGACCCTTGTGCTCTCTCCTATCTTTGTTCTCACCCCTCCCCTCCTCCTTGCCCCTCCTCCTCTGCTTGCACCCATTCCATCGGCAGCACAGTTCTGGGTTCTGGAGATATAGTTTTCCTGCCTCAGAACTCTAAAACGGTTCTAACCCTAAAGCTAGTATCCTACTGAAACTAGATCTACAGTTACTGATTTCTAATTTACTCTTCTTAGTTTTGTTCTATAATTCCCTATAGAATGGTAAAATTTGGTTTTCAGAATCAAAGTTATGCTGTGTGACAGAAATGTTCCAGCAAATATTTTTTTTTCATGAAGTAAATATTATGTTTTTTTGGATTGGGAATATCAAAATTTTTGATGCTGTTTTACAAATCATTGATGAAGTTCCAGTTAAACATTAAAGACTAGTAGAATAACCCAAATATCTGAGAAAACTAAGGATGAAATGAAAACCTTCTGTGGTAAAAATAGATGCTATATTATTGTTTGTTGATTACTACCAAATTTCTCAATGCTGTGGTTAAGATTTAAAGTTATTATTCAAAAACATTCCTTGTTTGGAAATTTCAGTAACTTCTTTATTTTACTATACTATTAATTATCTCAGAACAGTTTGAAATAATGAGGTAAGAAATACTGTTCTTGAAAGCTTTCTTAACAATTTTTTGAAAGAAGGATAGAAAACTGACTAGTAAGATTTGGTATTATTAACACAGCATAACCCATTTTACTGTATTACACTGAAGTAGCTACTATTAAAAGCAAGTAAATACTCTTACTCATTAACTTGTCTGATATCATCTAAGGTAAATTTCTGTTTTGCTGTTGTTATTGTTAAGCTTTGTGAAACTAAAATAGTTTCATATACTTAATAAGATTAATTTTGTGGGCCAGGCCCTCTACTCAGGGTCCTGGGAATTGATGCCTTGCTATTGACCTCAGCACTGGTGGATATGATCTTACTGTATCAAAGTATCTCTAAATAAGATTATTTGATATTCCTGAATTTTAGTGCTTGTTCTGAGTTTTGCCACCATTATTATTTTTCACTAAGACTTGTGGAATTTAAAGGATGTTATGAGAAAAGCTGCCGAATGATTTCACTCAGGAGGAATATAGAAAAGCAAAACAAAAGAACTGACCAAACTAAAGAAAAACAAATACTAGATTATGACTACACAAATGAGGCTATGGAGGGGGAGGGAGGGAGATGGGAACAAAGGGATAAAGGGGCCCACTGATCTAGGGTAAAGAACTTTGGGTGCTTTGGTAATACATGCGGTAACATATATCTGAGGTGGTGCCAACCTATTTCCCTAAATCATATACAGTGTTGTAAAACAATGTTATCTCATTAAAAGAGGGTACAGTGGAGGAAGAGAGAGGAGGGAAAGGATGGGAGAAAGATGTTCATTAAACCAGTGAATCCCTGCTGTGTGATGACCTGCTACTGAACAGTGCACTCTATCTATATAATTAGGGATGTGCTTGAGATGTGAAAATTGAGAAGATAGTAATCTAGAATGGGATGGAAGCTATACAGAGTCTCATATACAAGGGAATATTTTATATCCTGCATGAATGAAAGGTTTCATAAAGACTCCTCTAGCTGCCTTTCCTTCTCTTGCTCCCCAGTTTAAGTGTCTATGTCACCTGTTGATGTTTTCGTTTTCCTACAAGGTTGAATTCTAAGTCTTTTTCAGTGCAACTCATTGTGTCAAGGTCTTCCATTGTTTACTTTTTTATAGAATTATAAAATGAACATGATCCCACATGATCACATGTTGTTCTAGATTCTATATCAAATGGATTTTATTGTTTTTAAAGCATTTTTAACATATTTTATAGCTGTTAGCATTGTTTTTATAAATATTAGATTGACCTTAAGTAACTAAGTCATTCCTTAGTCATCTATTTGGATAATCTCCAGAGTGCTGTAAGTCTTGGTAACTTTTCTGTTCCATGCTTAGGTTTGATTTTTGGTCTTTATCTGCTTATTTTCCCTGCTGTCAAAGATCTATATATTCCTTCTTCTTCTGTTTTATTTACATGCTGAGAATGTGTTATTTTCTTCCCCTACCACCCAACTTCTAATAGCAGGAAGGTTGATTTTAATTGTACTTATTTACTTTAACACTATAAAAGTATTTTTAAATCACTCATTAGTGAAATGTTGAGTAGTAGACATTAGTGGGAGAGCTTCTAATTTGCATTCTCCTTTAGTCTCCTAGTCAGAGTAATGTTTCAGTAGAAGATGCTTATCCAAGTCAAGAGCATATTTTTCTGCTTTCATTGCAGCTAAGAGTGACCATGTCACTCTAAATTTGACTGTAAACTGTCTATATAAGGATGCATCTTGGAATCCTAAGTATAATAAATAGCCTACTTTTGCTCCAGTTTTTACTTTTTTGCTACCTGTATACAGATTAGATCCTTGGAACTCTTTCTTTTTGAACCATAAAGATAAGGACTTCTCCCTAAGGATGGCACAACAAAAAGTGAGAGAGATATTGGTTTCTGGATCATGAATTCAAACCACCTCCTTCTTTTTTTTTTAAAAGATTTATTTATTTATGCATACAAGAATTGGGGTATAGGCCAGAGGTGTGTGGGGTGAGAGGATTCACCAGAGAGAGAGTGGTGAGCAGAACAGGCAGATTGACTAAAATGCACTGCTAGTGGGAGCAGTGTGTGAGACAGGAGAAGTCTGCTGTGCCATGTGGGTTACTTACCTGGCTAAGGATAGAACTTGTGCTGCAGTGACTGTAGATAGCTTCATAGTGTGGTGCTTAGCCCCTTGTGCCACCAGGGAGGCCCAAACCACCTTTTTCTTGAATCTATTTAAGCAATAAAATTCTATCGGTTTAATTGATGCTATTTTAGGTCTCTGTTACTCTTAGGTGACTCAATTCTGATGTACATTGCATTGCATATATTAATGTGTAAAAATTCCCAAATTCTCACAAAAAGCCTTTAAAGTCTCCCAGATAGGTAATTTACTCAGAAGTGATATATACATGATTATGACCTTATATTAGCAGTTTACTCAGACTTTATAGAGAATTGCTTATTCATAATAAAATTTGAAATTTCTGTCCTGTAGAAATAGTACCAGAATATGTCAATTAGTTGCAGCCTCAGATCATTCCAGAGCCACAGGTCTGAGGATTCTTGTTCTTATGCTCTTGCTTGCAATCCTGAGGTGTGCTCTTTTTTTTTTTTTTAAAACTCCTGGGTCCTTCTTCATAATCTAAAAAATTTAATTGATGCTTCAGTTACTTGAGTTGACTTGCATAATTTTTAAACTGCTTGGGTGAAAACAGTCATTTGACAAGAGATGACTTAGCAGTTTTATAAACTGGTAATTGGAAATCAATGTGCTCTAAGCTTCAGGCAGAAAACATAATGAACAGGCCAGTCCATAGGGACAAAAGATTATATGTTAATACTATAAAAAAGGTCAGAACTATACTAATTAAATTAAACCTAGGAGCCATTCCCAGATCCAGTGCTGAATTACATTGTTCCTTTAGAGAATAGAGGTTGGATAAGTGAAAGTTATACCCCACCAAGTCACCTATCACACCTGCTTTGCATTTAAGTACAGTAAGAACTCAACAATATCTTTCTCTTTTTAAAAAGCAAGCATATATAACTAACTGAAATGAAAGAAATGGTCCTTTAAAAGCATACTTAGATCTGCTAAGGCTTTAAAAATATAAATTATATATATATAATTTACATTTTAGATGGAGACATATCTTTAAGAAGATACATAGTTACTTCAATAACAGTTTACTTTTACCTATATTATAATACCTCATGATTCTTTGGTGTAGTCGTGTTTGTTTCTATAACTCCTGATTAAGTATTTTTTGAAGACAAATTGTACCTTTTAGTATTCTTCAAATAAAGATCTGTTTTAGCCACATAGTGAATAATCAGTGTTTGTTGAAATTACTGGATAAATAAATAATTTAATGAGTCACTGAATGAATGACAATAAAATTGGAGAACACTTATTCTTATGTTTTGTGAAAGATGGTGAATTGCTGTCTGTTGAATCACTGAAGTATCCCAGGGGTATCGAAAATCCTTGGCTTATAATGGGTATTTTTTGAATTAACATTTATCAAATCAAAGTTACCCAGAATTTTATTTTATAGCTCTTCTAATCCTCCCAGAAGTTTTATGAAGTAGATATTATTTTCCCCTGTCTGGAAGTATCCAGACAGTGCACTAGATTGGTCTCCTAGGATGGCATTAGGATTCATCTCTGGCTTACCCAGTTGATTGGCGGTGGCTGCCTAGACCTTAGTCTTGAATATTCTAAAGCCTCTTCTAAGAAGAATGACCTTACTGATTTTCCTGTCAGACAAGTGCTCATGAAGAATAATAGGAAGCATACCTTACTTCATAGAAATGTGGTTTAGTTTATTTTCATTTAATTAAGAAGGTCTCATTTTCTCATCTTCTCTGAGTGATATTGGTCCTTAATTTTTGTGTTTCTCTAGTTTGTTTCTAAGTTAAATTGAATCAAATAAATATTTTTAAAAGATTTTATTTATTTATGTATACAAGACCTGGGGTACAGGCCAGAGGTGCAGGGGGTGAAAGGATTCACCAGAGGCAGAGTGGGAAGCAGAACAGGCAGATTGACTGAAGCACACTGCTGAGGGGAGCAGCGAGCAAGGCAGGAGAGGTCTGCTGCGCCATGTGGGGTCCCTCTCAGGCCCAGGATTGAACTTGTGCTGCAGTGGCTTAGGAAGCTTCACATTTCAGTGCTCAACCCCTTGCGCCACCAGAGAAGCCCTGTGTTCAGATATTTATATGTCAGCTCAAATCAAATGGCAATAATGCTGCGTCAGAATGATATTGACTGCTGTTATTTTCAAGAGAATATTGAATAAACATAAACTTGGGTACTAAGAGCCAGATATTGGAAAGTATGAAGAAATTGGAACTTATAGCATAATAAAAAAACCTTCTTTCTATTTAACTCAATATAACAGAAACCAAAACTTTCCCTGCAAATTATAGAATTGTGCTAATCTAATCAAATAATTATCTGTTTCAGTAATAGGTTATTATAATTGCATTTTAGAACATGAATGAGTTGAATGTTGGGTTTTACTTGAATTTACTGTTTTGTTTTGAAGTCAAAAGGTATAGTGCTTTCCTTTCCTCTTGTTTTCTTTATCTTTTATTTTCTCTTTTTAAAGAATTAATTCTTCTTTATTGTCTTAAAAAATTGGGGAAGCATAGAATACCTTATTTAATGATAATTTTTAAATTTCTTTTCTTAGTAATGGTACAGGGCAACCCTGATATGAAATGGTTTGGCATGACTGGGGTCCTCATCCATGCACTTCAAAGGGACTTTTAATGAGACTTAACTACATGTACATAAAAGAAAGATAATAAAGGGTTTATTAAACAAAAAGGGGAAATGAAGAAATGAGTAGCTAAGGGAGAGAGAGAGACAAATTGTTGACTACATCCTACCAGTTCCGTTGAGGTGGAACCCCAATAGCATGCTGAATGTCGGCCAAAAAACAAGGGACTTCCAAGGCCCACATGTCTGGTTATATACCAAAGAGGCTGCTTAACTCCACCCTCAGGTCCTAGCAATCCTCCCTTAGATGGTGATGACATTATGGAGTTTGTAGTCCTTGGATGTCTTCAGTCTGAGTATGGGTGTGGGTGGGGTCCATAAAACCTATTTGTGGAGTTTGTTCAGAACATCCTTTCCCCCCAACTAACGAGTGCTAGTTCCTTTAGGAGAATGTGGAAAAGGTTATAGCAAATTGTATTCTCTGCGTACATTTATGTCATTTTTAAAGGTTCTATATTTATGAATATTAATTCTTATTACAAATGGCATTATTAAATATATAACTTAAGCATTTATTTTCTGAGAAAATTTGCCAACCAATATTACAAATTTGATTACTTTTTGAGTATCATCTGAACCCAAACTTTAAAAATTAGCATGTGCAGATAGAGTACAGAGATGAAACACACTATTATATTCAGAGAGGATTTCAGAGAATTGCTATTTCAAATTAAAATGTGTATGGACCCAGTGTTTTTTTTTTTTAAGATTTATTTATGCATACAAGCACTGGGGTACAGGCCAGAGGTGTGGGGGGTGGGTGAGAGGATTCACCAGAGACAGAGCAGGTAGCAGAACAGGCAGATCAATGGAAGTACACTGCTGAGGGGAGCAGTGAGCAAGGCAGAAGAGGTCTACCTCGCCATGTGGGTCCCCTCCCTGGCTAGCAGCAGGGATCGAACTCGTGCTGCAGTGGCTGTGGTTTGCTTCATAGTGCGTTGCTCAACCCACTGCACCACCAGGGAGGCCCAGGACCCAATGGTTTTTGAATATGGAATATTTCTTTCAGTGTAAATCAATAAAAATCTAAGGCCTGATTAATGATAGAAATGTAGCAATTAATAATCTTCAGCTCTATAACAGATAAGAGGCTATTACACTATTGACAATTTTAAAAATTATTAAGATTAAAAATTATTAAAAAGATTTTAAAAATTATTTAAAGATTTATTGATTTACACATATAAGAATTGGAGTATAGGCCAAAGATGTGGGGGGTGAGAGGATTCAACAGAGACAGAGTGGGGAGCAGAACAGGCAGAGCTACTGAAATACACTGCTGAGGGGAGCAGTGGACAAGACAGGAGATGTATGCTGCACCATGTGGGTTAGCTCCCTGGCTGGGGATTGAACTTGTGCAGCTGCAGCTGCAGATAGTTTAATAGTGCTGTGACTTAACAACATGTGCCACCAGGGAGGCCCTTAAAAATTATTTTTGAGATGAGAGACAAGGCAAGAAATACTATAGAACTCTTCTAATTCTTCTACTCATTTGAATTTGACTATGAAATTTCATTGAGATGTTTGTGAATATGTTGCTAGGAGCAATATTAGAATTGTATCAATCATGCTTCTACGGCTTCATTTCCTTTTTGGACACACATAATTGTACATTTTCTTGGCTTATTTATGCTAGGTCATTTTGGGAAACTCTTCAGCTGCTGCTTCATATCAGCATAAAATAGAAGAACATCAGTTCAGCTAGTGTGAGAGTCTTGCTATTATTTTTATTTCAGTATTTTCGGTCCTGCCCTGAAAGGGAACACTTTCTGGTCATTGTGAAATTTCCTATAGGTAAACTCCTTCAGCTCCTCCATAATTACATTGTAAGAAGACATGTGAAATGGGCTCTATAAGACAACAATATTTGGAAATGCATTCTTTCACAGTTTGGTTCACTAATTTATCCTAAATGTCTATATTGGTGCATTGTATGGAGGACAATAAACATTTGTGTAATAAGTGAATGAATCATTCATTCATTGTGCATTGCTGACTATAAGTGGAAATGAATGTGTCATTCTACCTGGAAATACCATAGCCTGGAAAAATATAGATGTTCACTGTCTAGTTTTATGGTTACTTAGGCAATCTGCTGCCAAGATTTCTTATTCGCTTTACTACTCCCCACTTTACTGTTGGGCTACTCAGGTGGGAGTAAATAGGGAGTCAAAGTTTTATCTAATTTTATTTTTCCTTGAAAAATACCTAGAAATAAAATAACCCTCTCAATGAAATGCAGTGAAGTTAAATGTTTTATAGCATTTTTATCTCACTCTATTCAAGGGAAAGATTTTTCCCACATAATAAAATAAATGTGGGGATTTCCCCCACATTTTTCACCTCCAAGAGTCTGAGTGTCTGGGCCTCAGACACCAGGTGCACTGGGGTAAGTTTGGTAGAGCATATGGAAGAACTGAGTGCAGTCCCATCAGACTGGTCATCTGATGAGATGTGCACGACTGTTGGCTATTGCTCATGCCACAAAGTTATGTATGAAATAACACAGAGTGAATTCTGCTTGGATTCTACCCTTGATATTGTTGCTGATATTGTGGTTTCTTTCTCTTGCTTTCTTAAACATGTGGCTTCTCTCTCAGTTTCTCCATTCATTAGAATATTTTTAAAAATCTGGCTTTCAACATTAGGAAGATGGAAAATTCTCTCTCAGTCAGTCATTCTGAAATTTTTAGTCTTTAGAAGTAGAGGGCTTGTAGACTTCATTTTAATTTTATCATCTCACATGGCTTTATAACAACCACAAAGGTTGAAGTGGGGAAGCTGGAGCATTGTGAGGGGGTTAGAAGTATAGGAACCTTGAGTTAGACAAGGGCTCCTATGACCACAGTAATACGTTCCCAGCACACACTCAAGAACATATGCACTTCCTTACACACTCATGCTTACACACAGAATAAAAAATATAGCTATATTCTATTTTTATGCATGCCCAGCCATAAGGTGATCAGTTAATTTATCTTCTAGATCATAATAATCTTTGAGAGCTAAGGAGCTATTAATATTAATATTCATGTACTGATAATAGCACAAACCAATGCTGTTTTGAACAAAGTAGGACTGTGGTCAGCCCAACAATAACCATGACTCAGAACTCCAAATAGAAGTCCTCCAGATAGATATCTTTTAATGTTAACAATGAAAAAAAAAGTACTCTATGGGTGGGCACAGTTTGTCAATTTTATGTTAAAAGTCCTAAAGAATTAAATTGACATCAGGGGGAAGGAGGAATAGGGGACATATAAGACATACTGGCTAGTCAAGCAGTGATTTGGATGCTATAAGATTTCTATAGACTGTGAAATAAATTTAAATAAATTTCTTATTCACTTTACTATTTCTGTGTAATGCTGGCCCATTCAGAGGTGCGAATAAATACAGAGTCAAAATGTTATTTGATTTTATTTTTCTTGAAAAATACTTGGAAATAAAACAACCCTCTCAAAGAAACACAGTGATGTTAAATGGTTTTAATTTCACATAAATTGTGTTGATTTATGATTGATTTATAAAGCTCTATAAATTTCAGGGGTATGTCTTCACGTCTGTGTGTATATGGGTCTTACCTCACCTGCCACTAAGTTTTGGTTATTGCAAAAGACAAGATTTCATCTTTTTTAAAATAGCTGAGTAATATTCCACTGAGTATATATACCATAACTTATTTATACAGTAGTTCTTTGATAGGTGTTTAGATTGTTTCCATGCTTTAGCTATTGTGAATAAGCTGTTATGAGCATAGGGCTGCATAAATCTTTTCAAATTAGTGTTTCTATATTGTCCAGATAGGTACCTAGAAGAGGTACTGCAAGTTTGGATGGTATTTCCATTTTCAGATTTTTAAGGAGTATTCATAATGTTTTTTTAATTGGGTCTGAACCAGTTTACATTCCCAACAACAGTGAACAAAGTTCCTTTTTTGTAGCACCTTCACCAACATACACTGTCTCCAGTCTTTTTGATACAGGACATTCTGACAGGTGTAAAGTGATAATTCATTATGGTTTTGATCTGCATTTCCCTAAAAATAAGTAAGTTGAGCTTTTGTTCATGGGCTGTTAGTTGTCTGTATATCTTCTTTGGAGAAGTGTGTATTCAAATCCTCTGCACATTTTTTGTTGATGGGGTCATTGGTTTATCTGTTGCTGAGCTGTGCGAATTCTTTATATATTTTGATTCTAGGTCCTTACTAGATGTATGGTGAACATTTGTCTTCTCTCAGTAGGTTTTCTCTCTTTTTTTGTGGTGGTTTCTTTGTGACATACAAGTTTTTAGTTTGATATAGTCCTATTTCTTTATTTTTGCTTTTGTTTTCTTGCTGTTTGAGTAGTCTCTAAAGATGTCTTTGTGGCCAGTGTCCAGGAGTGTATTTCCTAAATTTTCTTCTGTGTGCTTTATGGTTTCAGATTTTATATCCAAATCTTTTGGAAAAGTAACTTTGAGTATGTATCTCTTCTCAGGAAAGGTTCAGATGATGGTAATAGCACTTTTTGAAATCATCATGAACCAAAAAAAATATCAGAAAGTAGGCTTTATAATTTGCAGTATTTCTATTGTATTTTCAATGTACTAGCCAAGAATTGATGTTTCTGGAGACAGATGCTTGCATTAAAACCTGTCTCCAATGTTTATTTAACTTTGTGATCTTCCTTGAGTGACTCAACTTGCTGAGTTGCTCTTCCTACAACGATTAAGTTGGGATATTTGTAGTACTTGTGTCATATGATTTATAAATTCTAAATTATTTTATATGAAAATAATAACAATACTTGACATAAATAGCTTGATTTTAGCATTTATTATTATGATTCTCTATTTTAACGAATGGCATCACTACCCATGTATTCCATAGTAAGGATCCTGGAAGTCATTGTCACATTTCCCCTTAATCACTAAATGTCTGTATTATCACCCATCATTAAAATATAACATTCTCTCAGTGGGTTTTCCTCAGTGGAATATGACTCCACAACCATGTGGTAACCATACTGCAATTACCATGGTTTTTATAATGCATGTGATGATAAACCACTTCTCTCTATATATCCTTTCAGTAGATCTTCATCTTTGAAATGGCCTGTACCCCGGTGCTTGTGTGCATAAATAAATAAATCTTTTAAAAATAATTAACCTATGTTTACTTAATTCCCCAATCTCAATTCTTGCCTCTTGGCTCCATGAATGACTTCTGCTTTTGAACCTGAGTTCCTACAAGTAAGAATGTAAGACTTTCTCCCTCTCTTCTCTTACTCGGGCCTTAAAACTTCTTAACCTTGAAGGTTCAGCTTAGCTGTTACTACTTTCAAAGATGTCAGACCCTCATAAGTTAGACTAAGTTTCTTCTTAGTGCCTTTACAAATGCCTGCACATACTCCCTTCACCCTACACTGAGTGTAATCTGTCTCTTTCCATAGAATGTAAACTAGGAAGGATCTGTGATGATTTCTGCTCCTTGCACAGCATATGTCTACTAGAAAGATGTTAGCTGGATGAATCACTGTGGTATTGCCTAATAAATTTTGAGGCCACTTTTGGTGTTGGTTTTGACTTTTTAAAATAAACATGCTAATATTTTCCCCCTTCAGATTTAAAGGTTGTTTTTTTTTTTTCCTAAAGTGACCTTTAAAAAGTAGGGTTTTTCTACTTAGAAAACTCTTGTGATGAAATCAATTCTCATTAAATTTGTAGAGTCAGAGATAAGGAGAGAAGAGAGCATAAAAAGTTAATTAAGGAAGCAAGAATTCATGGAAATGTTATGTCATCCCTGAAATTGCAAATAGAATTGAAAACACACTAATTCTTATGCCTTGTTGTTATATATTCTTTGCACTGCATTTGCTTTTCCATTAACTTGTCTTCCTTGGTCTCAGGACCATATTTTCATAGCGAGGGTTGGGAGAGCTTTAGAGAGAATATCCAGCCAGATAGGTGTCCACAATGAGAAATCTTATTTTTTTTCCTAGCAGCAATAAGAGTTCAAAACTAGAGCTGGTGATTGCATGTTTGTGCTGAATAATTGAGTATAGAAGTTGAGGACTTATTTTTGGTGAGAATTAAAGCCTTTTAATTATTATTGGATACTAACAAGCATGGACTTTGTGTCTTATTTTATTTAAGACTATATTCTTATTACAAAAACAATTCTTTTGATTGCAAACTGATAGCGAGTGTCCTTTCCTCTAAGGCTATGCCATCAATCAGTCATATAGACATAGACACATGATACCACTAACCATTTGAAATGTGTTTAGTCCAAATAGAGATTGCTGTATGTTTCAACTTGCAAAGAATTGTAGCAAAAAAGAATATAAATTATCTCAATAGTTTTCATATAATCTTTTTGTAGTATTTATGTAATTATATATTTGCTCAAGAATATTTTGGAATATTAGGTCAAATAAAATTATTGAAGTTCATCTGACCTCTGCATTTTTAGTTTTTTAGTATAAATAATAGAAAATTTTAAATAATGTATGTGACTCACATTATATTTCCACTGGAGAGCTTTGTTCTAATTGACTCTGTTTTGTAACCTGTTTTGTGTACATGGAATTGTAAGAAAGTTTGTGAGCAAAAAAAAAAAAAAAAAATTTAGGCCACGCCCATTAGCAAAGCCAGTGTAGTACATTTATATCAGTGTGCCCAATAGTTTGTGTATACTGTAGGTAAATGTACATGGGTACTTTAATTTTTATTTTAAAAATTTTAAACATGTCAATCATCTGATATATCCTTATCAATAGTTGTAGTTTACTCTTAAAAGAGCAAACATCTCTCACCAAGATGTAAACATTTTGATATAAAAATCTTTCTTCTGATTCATTGATTGAAACCCCACTTATTTCTGTTATTTTCTCTAAAATTTCTGAAGGAAATTGTGGAAGTTGCAAACCTTTATTTTTTTATTCAAGTGACATTATATTATAACATTATATTATAACATTATCTGTTTCAGTTGTGCAGCATTAAAAATTATATATGTATATACTACATTAAGTTTACCACTAAAAGTCCAATTCTACTCTTTACTCTACAACTGTCCCCTTTTACCTGACTTACCTTCTCCTTCCCCCTTTCCCTGTGTTAACCACTCATTGTCCTTATAGTCTAAAAGTTAATTTGTCTTATTTAGTTCCTTCCTTTGCTTGGTTTATCTATAATTTTTGTGTTACTTGTTATTTTCTCTAAAACTTCTGAAGGGAATTAGGAAATGGCAACTTTAAATGCTTGCTTATCACTGTTGACTCCCATCCTGTGTGTTGGCATCATCAACCTGGCTTGGGCATGCAGGCCAGGAACCTTTCTGGGCAGTGGACTTGCCCACTAGGGGCAATGTGTGAAGGCAGCTGGTCCTGGAGTCAGTCCAGGGGAAGCTGAAACCAAAGCCCAGCTGGGCCGTTAGCACAAGAGTGACAGATTCGGCATAGGCTGCAACAGTTGGGAACTATGGAAAGTAGACTACCGTACGCATAAAAGAATGGCAAACAGAACTTGAAAACCCCTGAGCAGTAGGACCAGAAGCAGATGGTATTTTTATGGGGCTTCAATGACATTGTGGTGTATGCAACGGGTTGGGAGGTTTTTAGGATACCAGCCCAGTTTAGATAAGCAATGACAATTTGTACAAGTGTGAGTGCTTTAAAATAAAGTTTCTAGTTGATACAGAAGCAATGGATTGAACTTGTGAATTTTGCCAAGCAATTTCTCTGCATTATTAAATTAAAGCAATAGTTTTGCATGATAAAAAAAAAAACCTTATGTCCCATATAAATAAGAAATTGAATACGATCCTTGGTTTGAAATTTGTACCTAAGTTCTCTTGTATTTGCTTTGTATTTTGGTGTCACTGTCAAATGCCAGCTCTCTGGGTTTAACAAGACCTGATACATGGTTTGGGGAAATAGATAACAAAGCATTTGTTTGGTAACTCTTCCACAGTCATACAAACACAGACGAGGAACAGTATTTTTTATTCGTATTTGACTAACATTTTAATTCTATTTTTTTAAAATTTATGTATGCACACAAGAGCTGGGGTACAGGCCAGAGTCGTGGGAGGTGAGAGGATTCACCAGATAGAGCGGGGAGCAGAACAGGCAGACTGACTGAAACACACTGCTGAGGGGAGCAGTAGGCAAGGCAGGAGAGGTCTACTACGCCATGTGGGTCCCCTCCCTGACCGGCAGCAGGGATCGAACTAGTGCGGCAGTGGATGCAGTTTGCTTCATAGCGTGTTGCTTAACCCACTGTGCCACCAGGGAAGCCCCAACATTTTAATTCTATTTAAATTTGTTCTTCTTGAGATATAGCTCTAGTATAATAAACTTATAAATGCTAATATTTTGACATTTTTATTAGTTCCTTGGTATTAAGAATTATGTCAATAGATAATCCTGATTATATCTAAGGGATTACAGTGGTCCAAAGCAAGGCCTATAAATATACCATCTGCCTTTGGTCCTATGGCTTAAGTTACTCACTGGATGTTAGGAAAAGAATGGAGAGGAGGTAGGGACTGGGTTGAAGCTTTCAGCAAAAGACCTAGGAGTGAAGTACTGTGTGGCTCTGAGAATGAGACTGTGATTCAGACTTCACTGATACAGCCACAGAGTGGGGCCAAAAAAAGAAGTCAGAGCATTCAGAACCATCTCTTTGAAATTTTGGTAGAGAATCCCTCTGCTTTTATTCTGCTTTCTCCTTTTTCTACACCATGGAAACTTTATGTCCCCTAGTCTCCTTGCATTGCTGGTTTTTCATGCTGTTTTTACTTCACCTCTTAGCATTTCCTACACAGATAGGTACCCTATAGTGATACAACTCATGTGTGATCACAAATTGGTTTTGTTTACTTTCTGTAGTCAGAAGCCAAGAGGAAGGACAGGCAGGCAGGGGATATAGCTAGGCTGATAAAACATGAGTTCTAGAATCAGGCAATGATGCAGTTAGAATATGAGTTTTCATACTTCCTAGTTGGGCAACTGACAACTTCTTTATGTTTTCTCTATAAAAATGGAATTAAAAACATTTGTTTGATAGGCCTGCAACAATTGACATGCCATCTTGCATGTCATAAGTAATAAAAAATGATGGTTATTGTTATTTATAAAGAGAAATACCTCAATCCACTGCCACATCTTTTTTGTGCTCCGTCTGGCATCTCCTTAGATAGACAGGATTATAAAGTAGGTTGAAGATTGTATAGTGTATTGACAGGACAGTGACAGACTAATATAATTCAAAGTATTAGGGGAATCCTATGTCAAGCGTATTAATAGACCCCATTAAAAGAATCTGATAACTATCATCAAATTTCTGTACATGCAGAAAGACCATGTAAGTCAATTATTTTTAATGAAATTCCTCAAACAGAATTTCTCAAAACATAAATCATGAACAAGCTTTAAAAATTAAGGCTGCCTTTGAGACTATCAAAATGTGACTCTACACTGACTTAACTTTATCAATTCTATTTATTATATCTTTTCTCTTTTAATTAAAAGCTGGTGGATAGTCAATCATGCTATGAATTGTACTCTCTATCATTTCTATTTGAGCCTTTGATAGGAGAAACAGAAACAATTTCCTGATAGGAGATTTTTTTTCCCCTTCTGTTGGCATTATTTTCAGTTATCAGATTAAATACTACAAAGAGGAGACTATTCGGTTGACGAATGTCTATCTCTGAACTTGAATCACAGCAAAGTAGAGCTGTAAATTCAGAAGAATTAAAGTTTAACTAGTGACAGAAGAATGACTAATAAACGAGTCAAGTGAAAAGTTACCATTTATTGAAGAAACATTCAGGAAAAAATATTAACATACTCTAAGTTACTAAAATCATAAATAGTTCAAAATGCAATTTATGTGAATTTTACAAGTTTGCTATCTCTTATTATGAAGGATTTTTTAAGTCAATTAGCACCAGAAATTTACAACTTTCATTGAATATTTGAGAACTGAAGAGTGGTAAACTGTTTTCCTCTATTCACTTTTTTTTTTTAGTTTTTTTTTTTTACCATCTCTAGCTCTTATTATCTTTTTATTTTTTTTATTAGATTTATTTAATTGTATTTGACATCATTTGTAGTCCCCAGGGAGTTCCCACCACCATTTCACCCGTGCACCATCACCTCAGTCCCTTGTGCTCTTTATGCCCTCATTCCTGTCTTTGCCCTCCTCTCCCTCTGCCCACCCCCCCATGATCCCTTTTGGTTTATCTTTGACCTTTTGATCTTGTTGAATTTTTTTGTTTGTTTGTTTGATTGATTTTGGTTGTAATTGCCCATTTCCTTCAGCCTTCTCTTGTTTTTTTTTGTTTTGTTTTCTTCTTTTTTATTTTTTGTTGTGGTTGTTGTTCTTTCACATTCCTCCTAAGAGTGAAGCCGTCCGATATTCTCACTTTTTAAAAATATGAACCATATACTCCCATAGAAATAAGAGTATATTCCTTGAGAGCAATAGATAGGATGCCATGAAGGATTAAAAATAAAGGACTTTCAGACAGACACTTGAGATTAGAAGGCACTGTGTTCCCAATACATGTTTACAGTGCTTGGAGCTTCACATTTCTCACCTGTAAAATGGATTTATTAGTAGAATTCACCTTACAGGTATTTTAATGAATCAGTTCATGTAAAGTTCTTATGAAAACTTGCCACATTATAAGCATTCTACAAATTAATACTATCAGTTATGTTTTATTATTTATATTGTTATTTATCCATATAAAGTTATTTCACAACTTTGCTATCTCAAATTTAGGTGTAGGACCAAATTCTTGTTTATTCAAAACTTTTTTTAGGATTAATCAATGCTAAAATTCTAATTGTCAGTATTAACTTCAGAAACACATACTACTACCAGGGCCTCCATGATGGCTCAAGGAGTTAAATTGCAGCAGTATGAAGCTACCTGCAGCCACTGCAGCATGAGTTCAATCCCTGGCAGGCCAGGGAGGAGACCCACATGGCACAGCAGACCTCTCCTGTCCACCTGCTGCTCCCCTTAGCAGTGTATTTCAGTCTGTCTGCCTGTTCTGCTCCTTACTCTGTCTCTGGTGAACCCTCTCATCCCCTGCACCTCTGGCCACATCCCAGCTCTTGTATACATAAATAAATATTTTTAAAATATCAATTTTAAATTATATGCCCCACTTTCTCAACTAGGTTGTGCAGACCTCAAAATCAGGAAACTCAATGTATGTATAGCTTACCTGACTGTACATCACTGGTTTTTATTCAATAAGTGATGAATGCTCTTTAAAAAGGATACCTCTAAAAAGTTGTAAATATTACACTCTTAAACTTATATTACTCAACTTAGATATGTTTAGTGGAGGAGAGTCTACATTCCAGGATAGGGAAGTGGTGTGAAATAAGACTCAATAGTAAGCATATATATGGTTATGTGTAGGTGTAGTGTGTAGACTAGTTTGGATGAAACAGAGGGTTTGGGGGAGTGGACAGAGAGTATCAAAGATGGATGGGGAAAATATTGTTGAGTGGCTTCAATACCCTGTGAAGAGATATACTAATTCTGCAAAGAAAGTGGAATGATTACAATTCTTAAGAAAAAGTGTAACATATGCAATGTGTTTTTTGCTGAGATTAATCTGGCAGAAATGCTGAACATAACTTGAATGTGAGAAAGTAAAGCCAATAAAGTTAGTTAAGATTGCTGTAGCATCAGTAGAAATAAAGAAATGAATGCAAACTTTGTGACTTCCCGAAATACAAGTATAATCTTATCCACTCTAAGCACACACTATACAATTGATACTTAGTTTTGTTTTTAATGTAAAAATTTCATTACCGAATAGATGTTGGGAGTTTGAGAGGGATAAGTCCAATGCAATTTAAAAGTTTAAAGCTGGGATGACTGGAAAGAATACTGACATGAATTGATTTACCTTTGGGGTTTTCAGTTTTATACATTTTGAATTTTAGCTGAAGAGAGACCACTTATTAGTTTGTACTAAATCTAATAGACAATATGTCAACCTACACACTCAGATAATGGAAGAAGTTTGAAAAAATATCCTTGTGAAATTAGTTTCTGTATTTTATGAAATGAAAATTCCATTTACAAAATGAAGTGTCACAACTCAATTGCATACATAGTAATAATACAAAGTCATTAACTAGTCAATATTATAACTATGCTTTTGGTTTTATAGAATATTTGTTTTTATTTAAACTCTTATTATAGTGATAACATTAAAAAGATAATGATCAAAATTGCCAACACTGTTATGTACATTTCATAAGAATTGGAGACGCATTTAAAATAGTTAGATACTATCATATGATGTAGAAATTCCATTTCTCGGTATCTCTCTGAATAATATGAAAACACTAATTCAAAAAGACATTCACAACCTTCATAATAATTGTGGTACTACTTATAATTGTGAAAACATGGAAACAAGCTAAGTGCTCATTGCAGATATTTAAAGATGTGATACACATACACACACACACACACACAATGAACTATTACTCAGCTATAAAAAAGATGAAAATTTCTCATTTGCGGCAACATGGACAGAACTTACCACTTTAAGCGTGGTAAGGTAAAATGAGTCAGATGGAAAAAGACAAATACTGATTTCACTCAATGTGGATTATAAAAATACAAAGCAACAAAACAAACCCATAGATTTTGACAACAGAATGGTGGTTACCAGAGGAGAAGGGGATAGGGAGTTGAAGAAATGGGGTACAAGGAGTCAACTGGATAATTGGATAATGGTGAATGGTACTAGAACTTCAGTGGCGGAAATGGTGTGATCATATATACATACATATATATATGAGTATTATAAATAAATATATAGAGAAAGAGAGAAAGAGAGGTGAAGCTATATGCCTATTGGTATTGTAAATCAATGGTATCTCAATTAAAATAAAATTGGTGCTTAAAAGGTAATAGAGCTGTGATGACATAAAGTGATGATACACTGACATTTTAGAAAATTAGTTTGGGCGTCCCTGGTGGCACAAGAAGTTGAACAGAACATTGTGGGGCTTCCACAGCCACTGCAGTGTGAGTTTAATCCCTACTGGGGAGGGGACCCATATGACGAAGCAGACCTTTCCTGCCTGGTCTGCTGCTCCCCTCAGCAGTGTATTTCAGTTGAACTGCCTGTTATGCTCCCCATTTTGTCTCTGGTGAATCCTCCCACCTCCCTCCCCTCTGGCCTGTACCATAGCTCTTATATGATAAATAAGTAAAATCTTTAAAAAAAAAAAAAAAAAAGGAAAAAGAAAATTAGGTGCTAGTCAGGAAAATAGGAGACATGTTCAGAATCAAAACATTAGCAGTTGGGCCTCCCTGGTAGCGCAAGGGGTTGAACATTGCACTGTGGGGCTTACGGCAGCCACTACAGCACAAGTTCAATCCCCAGCCAGGGAGGGGACCTACATGATGCAGCAGACTTCTCCCGTCTCGCCTGCCATTCCCCTTAGTAGTGTATTTCAGTAAATCTGCCTGTTCTGCTCCCCACTCTGTCTCTGGTAAATCCTCTCACCACCACACCCACACCTCTGTCCTGTGCCCCAGCTCTTGTATGCATAAAATAAATAAAATCTTTTTAAAAAAACCATTAGTAGCCACATACATTTCTAAATAAATACACATAATCAAAATAAATGACATGGACAAACTGTTTTGCAGTATATCTTCACATTTATTATTCTACACAAGTCAACATCTGTATGTTCAGTCTTTACTTAGAGTCATTCCATCCTATGGAATGACCTGAAGTGTAGAAGGACCTAATTCACAAAGATGGTTCTTCAATTATATTCTTTGTCAAGTCATATATAATATCAAATGGTGTTTCTTCTCAGTCATACAATATGATCTTCAAAAATTTTGCTATCAATATACTTTTCAAAATTTCAAATTAGTTATATTGATTGATACCAAAAGTAAAGAAATTTGAAGTCACATGTTTATGCCTGTCTTATGAATACTGAAGTTTCAAGTATTAGGTTAACTGATTTATAATAAGTTTATTCTAAAGATATTGATATTCCATCTTATTCGTGAACATTTATTTACTTTTTTAAAAAGAAAGAATTCAAAAGCCCATAGAAATGGCAAAATTGCTTTATTACTGCAATGATTTAATTTTATTCATGTACTCTGAATCGCATTCTGTAGTGAAGGACCTATTATATCATTGGAGAAATTGGCTTTAAATATCATCTGCTTTCTTTTTAAAAAAGATTTATTTATGCATATTATTTATGCATAGAAAACTGGAGTATAGTCTGGAGATGCAGGGGCTGACAGGAGTGGAGAGCAGAACAGGCAGATCTACTGAAGTACATTGCTGAGGGGAGCAGCGGGTGAGACAGAAGTTTGCTGTACCATATGTGAGTTAGCTCCCTGGCCAAGTTAGCTCCATAGTGTTGGGATGTAACACCTATGCCACCAGGGAGGCCCAAAATATCATCTATTTTCTGAAGACAGTAAATTTATATATGTCTTTGATCCTTTGCCCTGACCTCCACAGTGATATATTTAACACTTTAAGATATAGCTCTGCTTAAGTAGACATGTTAAACTTATATTTAAAACAGTGTTTTTGATAACACCCCTAAAACTGTTTCCCTAGCTCTTATCTTTGACTTTGTGTATAAATTTATCTATACTCTTTCTTGAGTAAAATATTTTAGAAACATCATTGCTTTATATAGGCCCCTCAAATTTTCTACACAGTCAGCAAATTCTGTGATTGTTTTTTACAACTGTGCTTTGAATTTGAACATGTTACCATTTTACTTCTACCATAGTAACATCACATCTCATCTGCTTAAAAATATCTGGTGACTTTAAATTCAGTTAGGCCCTTATTTTCAAATTATAGAAACCAATTCATACTAATTCTGGCAGTCTTACTTCAAGATGGTTCCCATTTATTCCCATTAATCTAGTATACATAAGCTAAGCAATCTGCTCCTACACAGGATAAAGCTGACCTGTGCAACCAATGTTTCATTAAAATGATGGAATACTACTCCTAAGGCTAAATCATAGGAGACATTACAGTTTCCATGTTGCTCTTCTTGGATCACATCTTCAGAGGAAGCCAACTGTCATGTCAAGAGGACATTTAAGCAGCCTCATGGAATAGTTGATGCAACAAGTAACTGGCTTCCTGTTCATAGCCAGTAAGGAACAGGCTTCTTCATAAAGACATGCTACCTGTGGGGAAGAGAGAAGGTAGAGAGCAAAAGTCAGAAGGGAATACAATATGGTGGAGGGCTCTGTGTCTTGGTGGTGAGTGTGGTATTATAACATACATCTGAAGAAGGTAGATCCTGTATTTCTGAATCATACAGTGTTGCAAACCAAAAATATTACTTTAAAAAAGATAGAAAAAAAAGTCCAAAAAGGTGGGGAAATTAAGCCATGTGAATGGTATTCCGTGAGCAGATATTCCAGTTACTGTCAAGCCTTCAAATGAATAAATCCCTAGCTGACATCATGAATGCAACCTCAGGAGAAAATATGACCCAGAACCATTCAGTTTAGAGGTTCCCAAAACTTCAGACCCCACAGAACTATGCGATATAATAAGTGTTTATTATGGTTGAAAGTTGGAGATTTGATTGATATGCAAAATAGATAACTAATGTATTGATATAAGTAGAAAATCACTTAATAGAAAGTTAATGGTAATTTGAAGGATTTGGCTTGGGGCCAGCGTGGAGAACCTGGTTCAGGATTACATAGCTAGAGGCCATTTCGTAGTCATAATGTAGAACTGGTACAGTGAGAATTTTATCACAGTCTTTACTAATGGTTGATGTACCAGATGTCTGGCTATAGTCCTCAATTTGTATCTCCTCAGGAATTCAGACTCTCTACAACCACTGTCACCATTTAAGAGAGCTTCTTATATCTTCTCTTACTATAAAAGTTTCAGTTTCTACAGAGCAATGTAAACTCTTCTAACCACCAAGTTTCACGGGAAGGGGAAGAGTCTCTTCCAATATAAAAAACCAGAATAACCATTTTTGGTAATGTCTCCTTGCGATTAGATTAGATTGGATTACAATTGGAATAAAATGCAAGCACCCTATTGTGATTTAGGGGATTTAATTCCACTTGGATTGTTGTCTTTTTTTTTTTTTTTAACAACTCCCTCTACTTTCTTCTCCTTCATAATAACTATGCCCCAGACATGTTGGAAATCTGTCTTCCCAACACATCAAGCTTCTTCTTATCTCTATTTCTGCACTTACTATTCTGCCTGCTACAGACTGTTTTTCCTGACACCTTCATGTCAGTGACTGGATTCCTTTCCTTCTTCAGTCTTTAATTTAATGTCATCTTCTTAGAGTGGTATTTTCTGATCATCATGACTAAGTTATGACTTCATCCCACTGCCCTAGATGTTCTGTCTCTCATTATATATATGTATATATATATTTTGTCACTTTTTGAAATTATTTTAACCTTATTTGTTATACTGTCCTGCTGTCGGTTGCCCATCTTTGGGTATGAGCTCCTCAAAGTAGAGATGTCTACCTTTGTTCACCATTGTATTCTCAGTGCCTAGAATAGTGCCTGAAAACTAGCATGTTTTAAGTAAATGTTAGTTAAGTCAATTAATAAATGAAAATTTAATTAAGATTAAGCCTTCTCTTTTAATATATGTAGACATAAAAGTTACATAGGATATGTGAAAGACATATAAATGATAAAGCACTGTGATCCCTTCTTTGAAAAAAACCTTTTGGGAAGGAAAAAGTCAACATTTTAAGATAAAGTATTTGCTTCATAGAAGGACTTACTTTAAAAAATAGTTTTCTTTGGGGGCCTTTCTGGTGGTGCAGTGGGTTGAGCGCTGCACTGTGAAGCACAGCAGAGTGAGTTCAATCCCGGCCAGGGAGGGGACCCACATGGTACAGCAGACTTCTCCTGCATAGCCTGCTACTCCCCTTAGCAGTATATTTCAGTCAATTTGCCTGTTCTGTTCCCCACTCTGTCTCTGGTGAATCCTCTCACTCCACGCCCTCTGACCTGTGTCCCAGCTCTTGTATGCATAAATAAATAAATCTTTAAAAAAAATATATATATATTCTTCTGTGTTACCCTGGAAATTGTGTATATCTCTTCTCTTTTACTAATAAAGATCTTAATTCCAACCATGTGATATAGGTTAATTTAACTCCATACAAGGTAAACAAATCAGCATATGACATCCCCCTGACCTGATCCCCACATTCAGAGACTAACAAAGGAACTGGATGGTTGAATGAAAGGAAAGTCCAAGATTCTGTGCAGTGGTTGCAGGAAGACTGCGTTTCTTCCCTCTGTACTCTGGATAAAGAAGCATATAAATCTAGTTGGGGCCAGTAACTGATCTGAGAGTGCAAAGCTATCCAGGTTTAGATAAAGTTCCTATTTGAACAAGAGTGTAGAAACAAAATGAAATTGGGAGTTTACTAACATTCCTAGGCAACTAACCTTTCCTGTTGCAGTTATCTGAGCAGCTAAATGTTTTATGTTCTAATACCTTCAGCTTACTGTAATTTACCAGATGAAAAATCAAATAAGGATTAAATTTCCTGCTTCTCCCAATGCCTCATGGGGATTAGTTTTTGAGTACTGTATATATTTAAACAAATTGAAAACAGATTTCCTATTTATTAGTCATTTGTTTTCTTCCTCTTCCCATCTTAGAAATGAATCTTCATAATTTAATAGGATAAATGGGGAAAAAGAAAAATCTTATGACTAGAACAAAGTACCAGAATAGCATTTTCTGTGAACACAGCAACAATTAAAATGGATAATGATAATTTTATGCTCATACTAAAACACAAGGATGGATGGTTATATTTCTTCTTGAATTATATTCAATGCCCGGTTTGATTTGTATAACAAAATAACCCTGTGTCAGAGGGCATAATTGTTGGTAATTGTTCATAAATGATGATTTGCAACACACTAGACAACTCAATTCAACTTCGCTTTTCAAATCAATTTATGCATATAAATATAGGAACAATTTTTAAAAAAGATTTATTTATATGTACAAGAACTGGGGTACAGGTCAGAGGTGTGGGGGTGAGAATTCACTAGAGACAGAGCAAGGTGCAGAACAGGCAGATTGACTGAAGTACACTGCTGAAGGGAGCAGAGGGAGAGGCAGGCGAGGTCTGCTGCACCATGTGATCACTCCCCTGGCTGGCGGCAGGGATCAAACTCGTGCTGCAGTGTTTGTGGTTTGCTTCATAGTCCTTTGCTTAACCACCCACTGCACCACCAGGGAGGCCCGGAGATATTTTCTTAAAATTAATTATGGTTTTTAGAGATTTTTCTTGCATTATATAGAAATCATTTTGTTTATTCTTGCATTGACTACTGTCACCATATATATTAACTATATGTAAGTTATACACAAATGTGTTTATGTAATCATTCTCTCTATATATAAAACATACATCCACACAGTACTTATTTATCTATAAAAGTATATTTATTTGAAAGTAAGCTATCTTCTAAGCAGTTTTCTTATGCAAATATACATAAATGATTTTTATACAACTGTCATCTTATTAAATGTACACAAATCTGATTTAGAAAAAAATTATTTGAATAATGTACCATTGACTCACTATATAGGAATGTTATTATCATGGTAAACAATATGGGACTTGTCCAAAAAAACTTGACATTTTTTGGAATCAAGTTTAACTAAAATTTAATGTAAAACTAGGTATGTGGAGTCACATTTTACTCACTAAATCTAGAGAAACTTATGAACAAAACAATAATATTCATTTTGGTAGAAAAGTTTGCTGAATGAGTATTATGGAAATTATGGGAGATTTTTAATTTTCAAAATATGTTTGCAACTCTGTTACCTAAAATTTTCAATTAAAATAACAGATATGTATAATATAGTTTCTGAGGAAAAATTCATAAATGATATACATGGTTATTCCAGAAACTTTTGATAAGAGTTCGATGTCTCAAGCTAGTCATCACCAGTGAAATAGACTTACCAGTTCTGACTCCTCCAGGCAGTAGGGCTATTTTATCTTCTAAACTTTTCTGCTGTTATTCCCTGTTAATGCTTTTGGGTATTTGAAAAGAGAATAAAATGACTGGTTCTAGAAATAAGTAGCGAGTTAGGATGATTAAAATACATTGAAAATAGTTAGGGCAGATAGAGATAATCTGGCCCCTAATGATAAAATAATTTATAGATAAAGAGCACACTAAATCCTCTAGAAATGTTCTGTCTAGAGTAGCTGATGTTTTCCTATTGTAAGAGAAATTCTGAAGGCTGATAAAAAATACACATAAAACCTTCAATGTAGTATTTTCTCTTAATTTAAAAAAATATTTTGCCTTTCTGTTAAAAAACAACATAACAGTTTCAAACAGCTGTTACACTCACAGTGCCTTTGTGGTTATTCACAGGCAGACCAAGAATGGCAGAAAACAAAACAGCATCTCAGTTTCCTAATCTTGCTGGTCTGTGATGATCAGAGTTGATATGGCTGTGTATCACTTTATAGATAAGCTATATCCTTCTTCATACTTCGATCAGATATATGATGTATTTGTGAGATAAATTTTGCTGTGAAATTTCTAGGTTAAGGAGTGTTTAATATAGAGTAGGTTATCTTACTTTGCACTTTCCAACAATCCCAAAGTTTAAGGAGCACAAACAACTGAAGTTAATTCTGACTTATGCTGTGTAAACATCCATGTTTGGCTGAGGTCTCTGTAGTCTCTGCACCGCCCAGGGTAATGAAGCAGTCAGTATCTGGAACTTTACTGGCCAAGACTCAACTATAAGAGTTCATGGATCCTCACTTGTAAATTAACTTGCAAATCAGTCTGTTCGTTGAGATTTGCGGGCCTCCTCGGTGGCACAAGGGGTGAGCACAGCACTGTGGGACTTCTGCAGCCACCATAGCACGCATTTGATCCCCAGCCAGGGAGCGGACCCACATGATGCAGCAGACCTCTCCTGCCTCGCCTGCTGCTCCCCTCAGCAGTGTATCTCAGTCCATCTGCCTGTTCTGCTCCCCACTCTGTCTCTGGTAAATCCTCTCACCTCCCTGCACCTCTGGCCTGTACCCCAGCTCTTGTATGCATTAATACATAAAATCTTAAAAAAAAAACCCAAAAGCAAAAATCATTTATTTGTAATTCACCGATGTTACAGTGTCTTTTGTGGTCATTCACAGGCTGATCAAGAATGGCAGAAAGACTTCAGTTGAGCAACATGCATGTTTTCCGCTGGGATCAGACAAGGTAAGGCTCTGCCTTCGCGTTTCAGCTCTCATGCTGCAAATATAAGTGACTCTCATTGTGGTGTGTTGAGGGATGCTTTCTCTCATTTTGTACTTTTTTGTTGGTGATTGTGTAGTTTAAATTGGCCCCAAGTGTGGTGCTGAAGTGCCACCTCATGTTCCTCAGCACAAGGCTGTGATATGCCTCATGGAGAAAATAACATGTGTTAGATAAGCTTTATTCAGGCATGACTTTCAATGCTGTTGGCTGTGAGTTAAATGTTAATGAATCAACAACACAGCACCTCCAGGAAAAGCAAGAGAACGTTTGCCAACCTGTATGGAAGGCTGCTCTATAAAGTGCTAGAGTTTTATCTGTAGTACGAAGATCTAAACTATATAGTAACAACTAACAATATGGAAAAGATAAGAGAATGATTAAATTTGTGGTTTCGTAAGATGTTGATTGACTAGCATTGTTGCTAGGCTGAAAACCAAAGAAATGTTTTGCTTGTTACCCAGAATGAGGAAAATATGAGCCCTGCCCCTCCCGGTGAGTGTTTTATTATCAGGAAATGCTGCATTTAATTATTTGTAAGACATATATATTCAAAGGGTGTTTTTAAACATTAATACACAAGAAAAATATTTTTGGTTGCATTGATCACTTGATGAAATACTGTGACAGGAAGCTTGTAGGAACCTCACCGGATGTTTCTCCTAGGAATGGAAAGTGACTTAGTATTTGCTACCTCATTTTTCAGAGGCCTTACAGAAATATAACTACTATGAATGCTGAGAACTGACTATAGTTTGCATATACTCTTAAAGCTTAAAAAGTGACACATTATTTCTGCTCAGAATTCATTGTCCAAAGTCAGCCATGTATTCATTACTGGCTAGAAGGGAGTTAGGAGGAATAATTTTCCTAAGGGAAAGAGAACTGAATATTGGTAACAGTAACTCATCTACTAAAAAGGACTTGAAATAGTTACATCCAAGCAGATGTTCTTCCTAGGAGGAGTCTGGAATGCCTGTTTGCTTGCACATTGTGTAACTCCCCCTAAATGCATTCCTTTAAATACTATTGTTCCTTTGAGCATTTCCTCTGATGAATTGTTTTCCCCAATGTCATTTTTTTTGGCTTGTCAGACTGCTCCTACATCTGTCATGCATGACAGAACATTGGGAAAGGATTATTTCTTTGGTTAGCAAAACTGGATTACTTATTTACATTAGTATATGTACTCTAGATGAATGTCCTTTTTTAAAATAATATGAGCATGTTGAGGGTCTTAGATTTATTTTGGGGTGTAGTGGTTTATACAAGCCCCTGAAAGTTTCTGGAGAAATAGATCCTAGCCTTGGTATCTGTTTCATACATTGAAGTCATTTAAATACTCATTTAAGAATTTTTTATTCAGAAAAACTAATTCCAACATCAACCCTCATTCTCAAGCTGAAAATTCTAACTCCTTTTTACCTTTTTGTTCTTTTTTTTTTTTTTAAAGATTTATTTATTTATGCATACAAGCACTGGGGTACAGGCCAGAGGTGTGGGGGGTGAGAGGATTCACCACAGACAGAGCGGGGAGCAGAATAGGCAGATCAACAGAAGTACACTGCTGAGGGGAGCAGCGGGCACAGCAGGAGAGGTCTGCTACACCATGTGGGTCCCCTCTCTGGCCAGCAGCAGGGATCGAACTCGTGCTGCAGTGGTTGCGGTCTGCTTCATAGTGCGTTGCTTAACCCACTGCGCCACCAGGGAGGCCCCTACCTTTTTGTTCTATCACTCAGTATGACATAATCTCCCTCATGGTTTTGTATTTATTGTTTTGTAGTTTAAAAAAAAAACTCCTTTGGTATGTTTTGAGAACACATTATTCAGTGGGAAGAATTTTAAATTATTATATGGTAAAGTGAATCTTTTTTATTCAAATAAGTGTTATTGCCTTAAAGTCTATTAGTTTGAAAGCATAATTTTGCTTAATATTTATATGACATGCATTATTTCATTCTTTTGGTTTCAATTTTTCTCCAACTATGTTGTAAATGTACTACAAAGTAATTTATATGGTCTGACAATATTTGTCTTTTCTACTGGAATTTCCCTGCATTTATGTCTAATGAAATTACTAGCATATGTTAAATTAATTTTACAACCAAATTTTGTGACTCCCCACCCCCAACTGTTGTTTGACCTGATAGGTTCAGCCTCTTGACTTAAAATCCCTCAGATGTCTTTTATTTTTTTAAATAAAGATTTTAAAACCTTTTAAAAGTCAAAACCAAGGTTGTATAGTTCCCCCCAGTTTTATGCATGTTACAAATGCCAAGATTTTATCTTTTTGCTAAATGAAATAAATCAGAAGGAAGAAGACAAATATTGGCTGATTTCATTCAAGGGAGAGGCTAAACTAAGCCAAAACAAACCCTAGAATTGAGGCTACCAGAGAGGAAGTTTGGGATCGGGAGCAAGCAGGGACAGGTGTCAGTGAACTGGGGTTGCCTTAGTGGTGTGTGTGGGAACATACATATAAAGAGGTGAGCAACTCTACCCCTAACTCATATACAGTATTATAAACCAACATTACCCAGTAAAGAACAGTGTAATAAAATAAACAAAACAAAGGAAGAAACCAAAGTAGGAAGACCATCATTTTAAACTACTATTGGTTTAATTCCTTAAGAATATGCTGTATACCGGGGCCTTCCTTGTGGCACAGGGGGTTAAGGCACAGCACTATAGAGCTGTCCACAGCCACTGTAGCATGAGTTCGATCCCCAGCCAGGGAGATGACCCACATGGTGAGGCAGACTCTACTGTCTCTCCCATTGTTCCCCTCAGCAGTGTATTTCAGTCGATCTGCCTGTTCTGCTCCCCACTCTTGTCTGATGAATCCTCTCACCTCCCATGACTCTAGCCTGTACCCCAGCTCTTGTATGCATCAATAAATAAATCTTTACAAAAAAAAAAAAGAATATGCTGTATCCCCTAGATTTTGTTTTAAGGATTGGCATAGATTTTTTTAATTCCCTTTAACATCATTTACCTAAATTTAGTTTCAATAGTTTTATTTTTTCTTTTTAACTGAGACAATATCATATATTTTATAAAAATTGTGTCAGCGTCAGGACAGAGCTTGTCTGGTGCCACTGATATTTCAGACCTGGAATTCAAGGCCATCTTAATGATTATGTTAATAAAATGAGCTTTAGATTGGTTGAGGTTCAAATAAAATTCATAAGTGCTGTTTAAAAGCGACTATTGGCAATAACACTCATTCCTAAATCCTACAATTGAAAAGATTATTTGTCTTACAAATTATTTCTTGCCAAAAGCCAAATAAATTGGTGGAATAAGAATTTTAAACTTGCACTTGTTGTCCAATCTCTATTATACCTATCTCTATTAGTACAACTTTCTTTTTTTTTTTAAAGATTTATTTATTTATGCGTACAAGCACTGGGGTACAGGCCAGAGGCGTGGGGGGGTGAGAGGATTCACCACAGAGAGCGGGAGCAGAACAGGCAGATCAACAGAAGTACACTGCTGAGGGGAGCAGCGGGCACAGCAGGACAGGTCCGCCGCGCCATGTGGGTCCCCTCCCTGGCCGCGCCATGTGGGTCCCCTCCCTGGCCGGCAGCAGGGATCGAACTCGTGCTGCAGTGGCTGCGGTTTGCTTCATAGTGTGTTGCCTAACCCACTACGCCACCGGGGAGGCCCTCTATTAGTACAACTTTCAAGCCTCTAGAGTGAAGACTGAATTTTAATAGGTCTGTGTATGTGTGTTTCCTATCTCTCACTTTTTTTCTCTGCTGCTTACATATATGTGCATATATTTGAAACAGAAGAAAAACTGATGGTTAGATAATGGTTATAGAGCTCTTCTCTCTCATCCAGGATTCATTTGAATGATTTGAAGAAGGTTGTGAGATTTCTGATATATTTTGTAATAGGTAAATTTTATTAAATTTTTAAAATATCACAAATAGGTCTTGAGAATCATTAGGCATCTTGTTTCCAAGCTGAACAACAGCCTGCTGATCAATTTATTTTTCAAAGATGTAGATAACATATACATTTTTTTATATCATTGAGTTCAACTCATGTGGCTTATGGGATCAAAGAAATTGAATTTGAAACAAGTTCAATGGTAGTAGCTTTCTGAGATTGATATGTTGAACAAGCAGTACTAAGAATTATTTAACCCTACAGATAGATTTTTCTTTTTTTCTCCTTTTACAAGTAAATTCTATCAAATTTCTATTTATTTTCATGTCAGGCTTTTTTTTTTTTTCTTAATTGAGGTTACATTGTTTTATAGCGCTGTTTATGTTTTAGAGGTATAGGATTTTCCTCTTCAGGTGTTGTTCCATTACTACACCCATAGGCATCCACCTTAGTCCATTATGCTTTCTCTACCCTCTGTTCTCACTCCTCCCTATTTCTGGTAGCTTCAGTTCTCTAGTCACAGCAGTGCCCGTTCCATTTCCTGCCAGGAGGGGATCCACATGGTGCCTCAGACCTCTCCTGCCGCACTGGCTGCTTCCATAAATAAATAAATATTTTTTAAAAATAAAATAAAATCTTGCTCTTTGGGACAACATGGATGGAACTTTTTAAAGATTTATTTATGCATACAAAAGCTGGGGTACAGGCGAGAGTCACCAGAAGTGAAAGGATTCACCTAGAGACAGAATGGGGAGCAGAACAGGCAGATCAACTAAAATACACTGGTGACGGAAGCAGCCAGCGAGGCAGGAGAGGTATGCTGCAGCATTCAACCCACAGCGCTACCAGGGAGGCTCCCAAGACTTTATTATTATTTTTTAAAAATTTTATTTATGTGTAGAAGAACTGGGATGTAGGCCAGAGATTTTGGGGGTGGGAGTGAGAATATTCACCAGAGACAGAGTGAGTTGCAGAGCAGGCACATTTAGTGAAATACACTGTTAAGAGGAACATCAGGGCCTCCCTGGTGGTGCAGTGGGTTAAGCAAAGGACTATGAAGCAAACCACAAACACTGCAGCACGAGTTTGATCCCTGCCGCCAGCCAGGGGCGTGACCACATGGTGCAGCAGACCTCTCCTGCCTCTCCCTCTGCTCCCCTCAACAGCCAATCTGCCTGTTCTGCTCCCTGCTCTGTCTCTGGTGAATCCTCTCACTGTCCTGCACCTCTGACCTGTACCCTAGTTCTTGTATGCATAAATAAATAATTCCTTTAAAAAAAAGGAGGAACATCAGATGGGACAGGAAAGGTCTGCTGTGCCATATTTGGGTCAGCTCCCTGGGGATTGAACTCAGGCCATTGCAGCAATAGTGCTAAGACTTAACCCCGAGGTCACCAGGGAGGCCCAAGACTTTATCTTTTAAATAACTGAATATTATATATGTATATGTGTGTGTGTGTATACACACACGTATATATATATATATGCATTTTCCTGATCCAGTCATCTATTTCAGGGCTCTTAAGTTGTTTCTATATCTTAACTGTTGTAGATAGTGCTGCAGTGAACATAGAAGTGCATATTTCAGGGCCTCCCTGGTGGTGCAGTGGGTTAAGCAACGCACTATGAAGCAGACCGCAGCCACTGCAGCACGAGTTCGATCCCTGCTGCCGGCCAGGGAGGGG